>QRFJ01000203.1:697604-809729 GCA_006176705.1 Cocos nucifera
CGCAGATGACGGAAGTATCCGACCCAGAATCTTATCGCCTTGAAGGAACCGGGGAATAAGGCTCTCGCCATGGAATTCAGAAAATTCTTTGCAGGTGTATATCAATAATTTCCTTTCAAAAATTCCTTTTGCTCTCATTTTTTTTTTTTGATACAAGGATTATGGAATGGCAAGAAAAAAATGAGTAAATAGCCCGTTAGGAACAGGAGGAAGACCTCGTCCTACGCGACAAAGTCGAAAGGCCTCATTCACCTTTAGACGAGATTGGGGGGAGAAGCTCGCGACGGTCCGCATGTGCCCCCACAGGGCCCGTTAAGGAATAGGAAGGAAGACCTCGTCCTTAACGTAGCCAAAGTCGAAGGCCTCGTTCAACCTAGCGAGATGGGGGGAGAAGCTCGGACGATGGTCCGCTGTGCCCCACAGCCCGTTAAGGAACAGTGCAGTGAAGACCTCATACGTCACATGCGAAGCAAAGTCGACAGGCCTCTTCATCCTTTTAGACGAGAATGGGAGGAGAGACCGTATGAAACGGTCCGCTAATTGACCCACAGGCCGTTAGAACAGGAGGAAGAACCTCATCTAACGTGAGCAAAGTCGAAGGCCTCGTCTCACTTTTAGAGAGATGGGCGGGAGAAGGACGTTACGGTCCTATGTGCCCCATCAGCCGTTTGATATAGAGGGAGATACCTATCACTAATGCGAGCAAATTCGAAGGCCTCATTCACCTTAGCGAGATGGGGAGAGCTCGGACGATGGTCGCATGTGCCCACCACAGCCATTAGAAAGAGGAGACCTCGTCCTAATGCGAGCAAAGTCGAAGGCTCATTCACCTTAGACGAGATGGAGGGAGAAGGCTCGGCGACGGTCCGCATGTGCCCCCCACAAGGTACCCGTTTAGGAATAGGAGGGAAGACCTCGTCCTAACGCAGCAAATTCGAAGGCCTCGTTCACCTTAGACGAGCATGGGGGAGAAGCTTCGACGACGGTCCGCTGTGCCCCACAGCCCGTTAGGAACAGGAGGAAGACCTCATTCCTAACGCGGAGAAGTCGAAGGCCTCGTTCACCTTAGACAAGATGGGGGGAGAAGCTTCGGACGACGGTCCGCATGTTGTTGCCCCCACAGCTTCGTTAGGATTAGGAGGAAGACCTCATCCAACGCGAGCAAAGTCGAAGGCCTTTGTGTCACCTTAGACTAGATGGAGGGAGAAGCTCGGACGATGGTCCGCATATGTGCACCCACAGCCCATTAGAAACAGGCGGAAGAGCTCATCCTAACGCGAGCAAATTTGAACGCCTGTTCACCTTAGACGAGAAGGGGGAGAAGCTAGACGACGGTCGCATTGCCCCAACAATCCATGGAACAAAGAGGAAGAACATCGTCAACCTCGGGCCAGAGGAGATAAGATCTCCTCCGAACAACCCTATCAACTTCGTTAATAAGGTCAGAACACCAATTTCGACCCCTTGGCCGAGAGATAGAATTTTTTCTAAGTGACGAATCAACCTCGCTAAGAAGCCTCACTTCTGGCATCAACTTTAGCCAGAGATGAAATATCCATAAACTTCGACATAGGATCAATACGAGGCCCAGAAGAAAACTGCGACAGTCGCTGACTAACACTCCCTTCCTTCAAGTTTCGAACTCGGGAGTGGGGGCTGTTGATGGAGGATAAACCCCGCTCCTGTCAAAGCTTAGTTGATGCTTAGTCCGATGCGATAGTGGCTGCAGAAGAGATTCCATGGATGGGCTTCAGCCAAACTGCCAAGCGATCGAGCTTCTCAAACTCTCAGCTATAGGACCGAACCCTCCCTCGGTCTGGGCTCAAGCGGATCGCCTCCTCGGCCGACTCCTACATTCGGACGAAATTCTCAGCGGCCGAACCTTTAGTCGAGTCTTCAAACGACCGAACTCTCAACGGCCGGCTCATTACTCCCAGCGGTCGAAACTCCTTAAGCGGACCATTCTTTCGGCCCTGACGAGGCTCCTTTGGACAACTAGCGCCCGAAACTCCTCAGCAGTCAGGCAGCGGGGTCGAACTACTTAGCTGCCGAACTCTTCTGATTATTTCAATTGCGAGCTTCCGGTCAGACTCCTGCAAAAGCTGACTGTCTTTTCTACTGTCGTTACAGCCAGGCGTCTGCAGGAGCCGAACATCCCCAAAGCTTTCCTCCTCGGGCCGAGCTTCTAAGGAAGATCAGACTCTTTACGGACTTCTTCAGTGGATTGAGCTTTCTAATGCCGAACTCTTTATGATGGATTACCTGCAGGCGATCTTTCTGGTTATACGACAATGACGATCTCATTTATCGGCCAAATAAGATCTGGCAAATAACGATCGACAATAACATCGGTATTTATCGAACATAACGACCGGCATTGATCAAGACAGTTACGATTTGCCATTAACCAAGGCAGTTACAACAAACTCCCTCATAAAAGGATCCTTTCCGAAACACACCCCTGAAGCCATTTCTTGAAAATCTTTTTCTCTCCTTTATATTACTATCGGGAGCATCCATTCCTGTTGACTAGGAACTAACTTAAGCACGGAGTCTGCCGGAGCACAACCCCCACTACAGTTTTCGAGTGAGACTTTATTTTTGCAGGTCCCCGGCAGCCTCTCGGCTCAACCTGGCGACGACAAGTTTCTGCGTCAACAGATATCATATTAAAAATATTTAATCTCCAATAAAATAAAAACTCCATATGTTCGAGGCACATATTCATAGGCCTACATAGATTAGAAAATTAAGTTAGTAAACTAATTATCACTAATAATGATAATATATAATTAAAATATTAAATAAATATAAGTTCTATGAAGACACCCCGGTCATCATTATCGACGGAGTTCTAGTCATAAGCATCGGTCAGAACATCAAAAGTTGGTGTGATTATGGTACATAACCATCAGGCTTCATCCCAAAGCCTACAAGCTTAGAATAAAAGCTTAGCTTGGCCTACATAGGTCCGCTATCTCCTTTTGTATTCCTCTTAGTTTCAGCAGTCTTCCATCTCCTCTCATACAGAGAGCATCACAAGAACTTGTGCTGCCTCTAGAGAGAGCTGGGGCCAGCCACCTAATATCGATCTCATAATATATTGCTAGATCTCCTACCAAGCACTCATCACATATATCATCATCTGTGCTTGGGGAGGAGCGCTCAGTCAGGGGAGCTGGATCGTATCTCTCATGCACACTCCAATAAATGAAAAAAAATAAATGTAATCAATGTCTAAGACTTTATAATGAATTAAATATAAAAATTAATCAATTAATACTTATATGTCCTTTCTATTCCCAGGAACCACATCTACTACATTACGCCCAGATGATGGTCTTCTGGTAAATGTCAATTCGCCTGGGCAGCTATCCTGTCTCGATGTCCCTCTAAAATTGATGAATATAAGTACACAAATAGACATATTCTAATAAATCATTAAAGATATATATATGTGTACTTACCAGCTCATATTGATACTGTGTAAATGACTTCGATCTACCACAATGCATCACCATGAGCCTTGATCAGCTCTGTGAGGCCTTTTCATAAAAGATCTAATAAATAAATACAATTAAGATATTAGTGAACATATTACAATACCACATCAATTCAATAATTAATATTTTTATTATATATAATAGTTATATCTGGTATGCAGGATCCTCGTATCTGGTGCAGAGGAGTTCCCAGTCAGAGCGTGATACACTCTTGTGCAGTGTCTCATGTGCCACCACCGCCTCACATGCACGGAAGACCTCCTTTCAGTGGCTATGGAGCTCATATCTGAATCCTCTAAGCAACCTCCCCATATACCTAAAGATAGCCTCCCACATGCGCTGGGTATCAATCTGCTTGATATCAAAATCATGTTGCAAAAATAATATACAATATATAAGATTTAAAAAATAAAAATTAAGTAATTATCAAATAAATATAAATAAATAGAAAGATCTATATTTAAAAATGTTATTTAATATATTGCTCCAAATAATAAGAGGTGAGGGGGTTTTCTGTAAAAGGTTTTCTTTTATATGAGACTCTTCACGATAGTCTCCTAGACTTATGGTGTTTCTCTTTGACTAAAACTCGATTTCTAGAAGAGTTGCTAGGTTTTTTTCTCTTTAAAAGAAGGCCACAGTCTCTCTCTATGGTATGCAACAAAGAGCTCTAGTTTTGGTGTCATTTTTCTTCTTGGGCTCTCAGCTCTTGTTCCTATTGTTTTTGTTTTTTCTGTCTCTCATTTTCGATTGGCTGGAGCATTGCACCGAAGGCATCTGGGCAATTTTTTCTTTGTTCTATTTTCTTAGTGTGAGGATTCTTGAAGCTTTGTCTCTTCTCGATTTCACTGGTGCTCTCTATTATTAGCCAAACCTCCTATTCGTCAGTTGGTGTTCATTGCTGATATTATGATACTATATTTTATTTTTTATCGAGATTGAGAAAGAGAATCTTCATCTCAAGTATTCTCTTACCTTTGATCTATTGCCGAGGTCGAGATTGGTTGATTCGATTAGATCTTTGTTGTCTTCTATTTGATATATTATTATCTTCCTTGTGATTTTATTTTAGGTATTTTATATCTTATACTGTATCTATTTTCAGGATGAATTATATAGTGGACTGTTCATCCTCCCCGTGGATGTAGGCTCCTTGTGTCAAACCATGTAAATTTTGGTTTGTTTGTGTTTGTTTATTTATGCCTGTGATGTGTTCGTTGAATTGCCTCAAAGAGATTTGACATTAAGATTCAAGCATAGATCGATCCAGTCAGCTATGCACGATCTCTACAAGTGGCATCAGAGCACTTGGATGGCTAGTGACAAGCAACAAAGTTCTTCAATGGTCAATGATCTGGCGTCTATTTGTCACTCTACCACCATCAGGCATGAAGTGGCCATCTTTGATGGCATAGGAGACTTTTTACTATGGAAGATAAGAATGAAATACTTGTTGATTAAAGGTATAGTAAAAGTCCTTAAGGGTATGGATGCAATCCCGAAAGATAATGAGACTGCCAAAGAAGAAATTAATAAGAGAGCTCTAGGACCCCTATTTTGAGGTTTGAGTGATAAAGTCCTACGCAATATTGTGGGTCTAGATATAGCCAAAGATGTATGAAAAAAACTAGACAGTCTATATATGGCAAAATCCCTAACCAATAAATTATATTTGAGAAAAAAATTACATACATTTTGTATGGCAGAAGGAACTTTACTTAAGGATCACTTGGATGAGTACAATAAGCTCTTGCTTGATCTAGCAAATATCGATGTCGATATAGATGAAGGAGATAAGACTTTGATTCTAATTTACTCTTTACCTAAGTCTTTTGAGCATATTACCACTACCATACTTTATGGAAGAGAAACTATAAGTCTTGAAGAATTAGAAGCTACTTTGTTATCTAATGAGCTTAAATTAAAAGTATAGCTTCAGCATCAGGCTCAGACTCTAGCTTAAGATCTTATTGTTAGACGTAGAGATGAATTGAAAAAGGATAGACAGGATAGAAGTCAGTCCAAAACTAGATCAAAGTCTAGGCCTAAAAGATCAGATATTTATCACTATTGCAAAAAGATAGGCTACTAAAATTCAGAATGTAGACTTCTACAATCTAGAAAAAGGAACAAAAAGGTAAAGCAACGATCTCAGATATGGCATCAATTACAGTTTCTTCAGGAGGTCATAGCAGTATACCAGACGATGCAGTGTTTATAGCTACTTGCAGTATTAGTCATGCTGACACCTAGATTATGGATTTTGGAGCATCCTTCCACATGACATCTCATAAGAAATGGTTCTCTTTCTTTAGATCTTGTGAAAGTGGTACTATTCTTCTTAGAGATGATGGTATTTGTAATATAGAAGGTATTGGTACAATCAAAATTAAATCTAATTCAAATACTGTGGTGACATTGGATGATGTCAGATATGTTCCTAAATTAAAAAGGAACCTTCTCTCAGTACATGCCTTTGACAGAGCAGGTTACGAGAGCAGATAGGGTAGAGAATCTATAACTATCAATAAAGAGATATTAATTTTATTAAGAGGTAAATTAAGTGGCATCCTTTATTATTTGGATGGCAGTACGGTGGTTGGACAGGCATCAGTTGTATAATCTTCTATTGAGCAGTTGATACATTTATGGCATTAGAAACTAGGACACATCTCAGACAAAGATTTACAAGAGCTGAGCAAATATGGTTTGCTGAGTGGTCAGAAGATTGGTGCACTTGAATTCTATGAGCACTGCATATTTAGAAAACATCACAGAGTCAGCTTCACTTTAGGCATGCATAGAAATTGCATCCAAGAATGGACAACTTGTATATTGAATTATATTCATTCTGACCTATGGAGACTTGCCCCAATTGCATCCAAGAATGGATCCAGATATATACTTACTTTTATTGATAATTACTACCAAAAATTCTAGATATACACCATTAGAAATAATAGTGATGTATTTGAAACATTCAAAAGGTGAAAAGCTATGGTCGAGAGATAAACCAAAAGGAAGGTGAAAACCTTTTGGACTGATAATGGTTTAGAATTTTGTTCTACAAAATTTGATAGCTTTTATAAATCAGAAGGCATTGTAGACATAGAACAACAATGGGTACATCTCAATAGAATGGTATGATAGAACGCATGAACTACATATTATTAGAGAGAGTCAGACCTATGCTATCTAGTTCTGAATTAAGTAGAGATTTTTGGATAGAAGCTGCTCACACAGCTTGCTATATTATAAATCGATCTTTAGCTTCAGCATTAAGCATGAATACTCTAGAAAAGATATGGATAAGAAGACTTGCAGACTATTCAGTACTCAGAACCTTTGGATGTCCAGCTTATGCACATGTTAGAGATGGAAAGTTGGACCTCAGGGCTAAAAGTGCATATTTATTGGATATGCATATGGGTGAAGGGCTATAGATTATGGTGCATAGAGCCTGAATCTTAAGAATTTCTAGTCAGTAGATGTTGGTGCAGAATCTGATCATCACCGAAATCAGCTAGAGTGGAGGCCGACGAGGTCACCGCTGGGGACCTGCAAAACAAAGTTCCATCCAGAGCCGGTGGGGGGTGGCTCTGGCAGGATCCTCCGATGATCAAGTCAGCTCTGGCCAACAGATATGGAGTGCTCTAGAATGAGTTTGATAGAGTTTAGAGAAGAAGAGGAGAGCTTAGAGCTTATAGCTTATCTGGAGGATCCTTTTTATAGGTGGAGCTTGATTAATGGTGACGGCCATATTGTTCGATCGTGGGCTGCTCGGAATCGTATGGAGTTTGGTACAGAGAGGAAGGCGTCGTCAGGCAAATAGTGACAGCCATATTGATGGGTCATAGGTTGCATGGGATTGGTTATGGAGAGAGTGGTATCGCCAGTAGTGATGGCTATGTCATCTGGTTGCGGGCCGCATGGAGCTTGTTACGAAGAAAAAGGTGCCGCCAGACTGCTAGTGGCGGCCATACCATCGAGGTCCGACAGCCATAGCTCGAGGAAGTAGGCATTGGTTGGTGGACTCGGGTATATACCAATTCCAAAGGAGTTTGGACTCCTGAAGGAGTTTGGCCAATGGGGGGGCTCGAGAGGAGTTCGACTCCTATGGGAGTCTGACTGGAGCTCGACCGTTGAGGAGTTCGATCGGGGCACAATCGCTGAGGAGTTCGATCGGAGTGCAACCACTGAGGAGTTTGATCGAAGGGAGAGCTTGAAAGAAGTTCGGCTCCTAAAGAAGTTCGATCGAAGGGAAAGCTTGGAGCGAGTTCAGGCTCTCACAGGAGTCCGATCGAAGCTAGGTCGCTGAAGAGTTCGATCGGTTGAAGGAGTTCGGCTAAAGCCTGACCGTTGGGAGTCTGAAAGATCTCAGCCACTGAGGAATTCGATAGGCTGAAGGAGTTCGACTGAGGCCCGACCACTGGGAGTCCGAAGGAGCTCGACCGCTGAATTCGGTCGGCTGAAGGAGTTCAGCAAAGATCCATCCGTTGAAACTCTTTCGTGGCTACGGATTGCATTAAGCTGAGCATCGAACTGGACTTTGACAGGAGCGGGGTTTATCCCTAACAATAGTCTTTCCCACTTTCGAGTTCGAAATTCGAAGGAAGGGAGTGCAGAAAAGACGATCGTCGAAGTCTTCTTCTAGACTCCGTGCTGATTTAGGTTGAAGCTCGGAGGAGATCTCATCTCCAACCAAAGTTGATGTTAAAGTTGAAGCCCGAGGGAGATCTCATCTTCCACAGAGGTTGAAGTAGATCTCGCCTCCTATGGTCGAGGTCGAAGGTTGAGCTCCTCGGGGGCGATATTGTCACCAACGATCGAGGCTGACTCGAGGGAGATCTCCTCTCCTGCAGCCAAGGTCGACTCGGGGGAGATCTCATTTCCTACAACTGAGGTTGCCTCAGGAGAGATCTTATCTCCTATGGCCGAGGTTGATGCGGATGCTCGGAGAAGATTTTATCTCCAATCGAGGTTGATGGAGATCCTATCTCCTATAGACTTTGGAGCTCGGACTTGAACTTTGCTCGCATTAGGATGAGGTTCTCCT
This sequence comes from Cocos nucifera, assembly GCA_006176705.1. Lineage (NCBI taxonomy): Eukaryota > Viridiplantae > Streptophyta > Magnoliopsida > Arecales > Arecaceae > Cocos > Cocos nucifera. The sequence continues at coordinate 706,164 of QRFJ01000203.1, forward strand.
TCTATTTCTAACGGACTGTGGGGGCACATAAGGACCACTGTTAGGGCCTCTCCTCCCATCTCGTCTAAAATGAAGGAGGCCTTCGACTTTGCTCACGTTAGAATGAGGTTCTCCTCCTATTTCTAACGGACTGTGGGGGTATATAAGGGCCGTTGTCAGGGTCTCTCCTCCCATCTCATCTAAAATGAATGAGGCCTTCGACTTTGCTCATGTTAGGATGAGGTTCTCCTCATGTTCCTAACGGGCTGTGGACGAGGTTCTTCAAAGCTCGAAAGAGTTCTTATCTCCGGCTGAGGTTGGCTCGGTCGCTCGAAAGAGATCTTATCTCTGATCGAGGTTGACTCGATCGCTCGAAAGAGATCTTATCTCTGGTTAAGGTTGACTTGGTCGCTTGGGAGAGATTTTATCTCTAGCCAAGGTTGGCTTCGATCGCTTGGAGAGATCTTATCTCTAGTCGAGGTTGGCTTCGGTCGCTCGAGAGAGATCTTATCTCTGACCGAGTTATCTCGATCGCTCGAAAGAGATCTTATCTCTAGCCGAGGTTGTCATGGTCGCTTTGGAAGAGATCTTATCTCTAGTCGAGATTATCGCGGTCGCTCGGAAGAGATCTTATCTTTAGCTGAGATTATCTCGATCGCTCGGAAGAGATTTTATCTCTGGCCGAGGCTGTCACAGTCGCTCGGGAGAGATCTTATCTCTAGTTGAGGTTGATGTGGTCGCTTGGGAGAGATCTTATCTCTAGTTGAGGTTGTCACGATCGCTCGAGAGAGATCTTATCTCTGATCGAGGTTGTCACGGTCGCTTGAGAGAGATCTTATCTTTAGCCGAGGTTGATGATGTCGCTCGAAAGAGATCTTATCTCTGGCCGAGGTTGTCTCGGTCCGCTCGGAAGAGATCTTATCTCTAGCCGAGATTGTCATGATCGCTCGGAAGAGATCTTATCTTTGGCTGAGGTTGTCTTGATCGCTTGAGAGAGATTGCTTGGGAGAGATCTTATCTCTGATTGAGGTTGTCTCGATCGCTCGATCTTATGAGTTGGCTTCGGATCGGGAGAGATCTTATCTCTAGCCAAGTTGCTCGATCACTCGAAAGAGATCTTATCTCTAGCCAAGATTGTCGCGGTCGTTGAGAGAGATCCTTATCTCCGACCAAGGTTGTCTTGGTCGCTCGAGAGAGATCTTATCTCTAGCCAAGGTTGTCACGATCGCTCAGCAGAGATCTTATCTTTGGCGGAGGTTGACGCGGTCGCTCTGGAGAAAACTTATCTCTGGCCGAGGTTGTCTTGATTGCTCAGAAGAGATCTTATCTCTGAAAAGAGACTTATCTCTGGTCGAGGTTGTCTCGATCGCTCGAAAGAGATCTTATCTCTAGCCGAGGTTGTCATGGTTGCTCGGGAGAGATCTTATCTCTGGTCGAGGTTGACGCAGTCGCTCGAGAGAAATCTTATCTCTGACCAAGATTGTCTCGATCGCTTGGAAGAGATCTTATCTCTAGTCGAGGTTGTCATGATAGCTCAGGAGAGATCTTATCTCTAGTCGAGGTTGTCGCGATCGCTTGAAAGAGATCTTATCTCTAGTCGAGGTTGGCTCGATCGCTCGAAAGAGATCTTATCTCTAGCCAAAGTTGGAGGTCTTTGATCTGCTCATGTTAGGACGAGGTTCTCCTCTTGTTCCTAATATGGCAACTATTGACTGCTTGTTTTCTATCATCACATAATTTTTGCATCTAGAAATAATATTATTGAAATGAAAGTATTTTATCGAAGGAAAGTTTCCGCACATCCCTATTTCAGGGTCGTGGGGGTGCTGTTCCTCCAAATTCCCTCGGGCAGTAAGTCTCGGGCCAAACGACCTCCTCTATTTCATGTTGGCCTTCTCAATTTGGAAAAAGTTTCTCTTGACTTTGACGTTGGGAGATGACAATCCGTCGAAGTACCAAGCCCCGGAGATAGCGTCTATGATGCTGAGAGGTAGCCGATCTTCTTGCCTTTCCTCTCTCAATAGTGGTTCTAGCTTCTGATGGGAGGACTTTTTCATGCCCTTTCGTTGGGGCTTCCTTGATGATGAGCTCAAGGAGTTCGGATCTTTCTTGCGTTGGGCGATCGTGAGTGCGGTCGTACTTCGTTCTGCTCTCCTGTGAAAACTACGGAAGAACTTCATGCCCCTTTGTCGGAGCTTCCTTGATGACGAGCTCGAGGGAGAGTTCGGCAGCCTTGCTTACGTCGAACTTTATTCCACCCTCCTATGAAACCTTCTAGGGGTTAACTTTCGCTCTCTGTTTCTCCTTCCTAAGGATGATTGATATGCTAGACCAAATTATCTTCCTTAAGGCTGGTTTTTGATGGGTTTGCTGGCAAAGTCACCGTCGAAAGCTGTTGCATGGTCTGTATCATCTCAGTGAGGCCACGAACCTACTGGATCAGTAGGTTGAACTGCTTCACATCTACCACGACTTCAGATGGAGCCTAGATTGTCGGGACTGAAATGGAAGCAGATGGACCTATTACGGAGGCCGCCGATCATCGAGTCGAAGCTCTCCTGGGAGGCTCTTTGAAAAAGAACTCTAGAAAGGAAGAAAAGAGATCTCCGGAGAGGGATCGTCGCTGAGCACTTCTTTAAGAATAAGGAGGCCTCAAGAACACCTCAAGAACAGAGGCGGCCCTCCTTCTAGCGCCAAATCTGTTGGTGCAGAATCTGATCATCATCGAAATCAGTTGGAGTGGAGGCTGATGAGGTTGCCGTCGGAGACCTACAAAATAAAGTTCCATCTGGAGCCGATGGAAAGTGGCTCTAGTAGGACCCTTCGATGATCAAGTTAGCTCTGGCCAATAGATATGGAGTGCTCTAGAATGAGTTCGGCAGAGTTTAGAGAAGAAGAGGAGAGCTTAGAGCTTATAGCTTATCTGGAGGATCCTTTTTATAGGCGGAGCTTGATTGATGGTGACGGCCATATTATCCGACCGCAGACCGCTCGAGATCGTATGGAGTTCGGTACGAAGAGGAAGGCATCATCAGGAGGATAGTGATAGCCATACTAACGGATCGTGGGCTGCATGGGGTTGGTTATGAAGAGAGTGGTGTCGCCAGTAGTGATGGTCATGTCGTCCGGTTGTGGGCCGCATGGGACTTATTATGGAGGAAAAAATGCCGCTAGACTGGTAGTGGCGGCCATACCACCGAGGTTCGACAATCATAGCTCGAGGAAGTAGGCGTTAGTTGGTGGACTCGAGCATATACCAATTCCAAAGGAGTTCAGACTTCTGAAGGAGTTCGGCCAACGGGGGGGCTTGGGAGGAGTTCGACTCCTGTGGGAGTCCAATTGGAGCTCGGTTACTGAGGAGTTCGATCAGGACGCAACCACTGAGTTCAGTCGGAGTGCAACCGCTGAGGAGTTCGGTCGAAGGGGGAGCTTGGAAGGAGTTTAGCTCTTGAAGAAGTCCGACTGAAGGGAAAGCTTGGAGGGACTTCAGGCTCTCACGGGAGTCCGACCGAAGCTCGATCACTGGAGAGTTTGATCGATTGAAGAAGTTCGGCTAAGGCCCGATCGTTGGGAGTCCGAAGGAGCTCGACTGCTAAGAAGTTCGATTGGCTGAAGGAGTTTGGCTAAGATCCATCCGTTGAAGCTCTTCCATGGCTACCAGTTGCGTTAAACTGAGCATCGAACTAGACTTCGGTAGGAACGGAGTTTATCCCCAATAGTAGGGATATGATATTTCATAAGACAGTCACTCCTTCAAGGCAGCTACAGTTTAGTTTTTCTTAAAGAGATCAAGGTTAGGGCTAGCAGGATAAGAATATTATGGATATTGATCAAACTGTTAAATCACAGCAGTAGCAGTTAAATCAAGATACTTATAATGAACAATAATAGCTTATATATCCAGAGATACAGACTTAGGAGGAGGTGACATTGCAAGACCAGGATTAGATTAATAATTTTGCCACTCGAAGATCTAGATGTCAGATAAGAGCACCTCAAAGGTATGGCTTTGAGAATTCTGCTCATGCTGAGTTAGTCTATTATGCTCTGGGTGATGCAAATATCATTGGTGTTGAGCCGACCATATATCAGGAAGCTATTAGTAGTTCATGGGTTGATCAGTGGACCATGGCTATGGTTGAAGAATTACAATCTTTAAAAAAGAATCAGACTAAAGAGTTAGTCAAATTACCAAAAGACGAGAAGGCAATCAACTGCAAATGGATCTTCAAGAAGAAAGAAGGAGCTAGTCCTCAAGATTTTAGATATAAGGCCAGGTTAGTAGTAGAGGGCTACAGTCAATGGGAGGGTATTGATTATAAGAAAGTATTTTCTCCTATAGTCAAACACTCTTTTATCTGTGTGTTATTTACTCTTGTTACTTCTTAAAATTTGAAGCTGGAACAACTAAATGTTAAAACAGCTTTTCTTCACGATGACTTAGAGGAGCAAATTTATATGCAACAACCACCTGATTTTGAGGTTCTAAATAAAGAGGATCATGTTTGTTTACTCAAGAGATCTTTATATAGTCTCAAGCAGTCTCTAAAATAGTGATACTACAAATTTAATAAGTTTATGGTTGACCATGGATATAGTAGATCTTCATATGATAGTTGTGTGTATCACCAGTAACTTTCAGATAAGTCCTTTTGTTACTTGTTACTATATATGGATGATATGTTAATTGCAGCCAAGGACATGTTAGTTATCTAGAAGCTAAAAGCTAAGCTTAGTACTGCATTTGAAATAAAGGACCTTGGACCAACAAAGAAGATACTTAGGATGGAGATTATTTATGACAGGCAGTCAGGTAGATTTGTTTTACTCAGCATGGTTATATTAAGAAAGTCTTGGATAGATTTAGGATGTCTATAGTCAAGTCAGTCATTACCTTCTTTGTCAGTCATTTTAGACTATTTGTCAGAGATTCTCCTCAGACTGAGGATAAGGAGCGCGTTGGTGCAGAATCTGATTATCGTCGGATCCAGCTGGAGCGTAGGAGGACGAGGTCGCTGTCGGAGATCTGCAAAATAAAATTTCGTTCGGAATGGGTGGGGGTGGCTCCGGTAGGACCCTCCGACAATCAAGTTAGCTCTTCTGACAAATAGAAATGGAGTACTTTGGAATGAGTTCGACAGAGTTTAGGAGGAGAGGAGAGCTTAGAGCTTAGAGTTAGCATATCTGGAGGATACTTTTTATAGGCGAAGCTTGATTGATGGTGATGACCATACCACTTGATGGTGGATTGCTCGAGGCTACACAGGATTTGGTGCAGAGAGGATGGTATCGTCAGACTGATAGTGACAGCCATACTATTCGATAGTGGTGGGCTGCTCGAGGTCTGATGGAGTCAGTCATGGAGGGGGCACTACCTATAGCATCATCTGTAGCAGACTGATGGTGACCGTTTGTCCAAATTTAATAGCCGTTGCTCTGAGAAAGCAGGCATTAATTGATGGACTTCGGTATGTATTAATTTCAGAGGAGTTCGATCAAGGGGAAGCTTGAAAGAAGTTCGATCGGAGGAGTGTGGAGGGAGTTTGGCTCTTGCAGGCGTCAGGCTGGAGGAGTGCGGCTAAGGCTCGATCGCTGGAGAGTTCGGAAGGAGCTCGACCGCTGAGAAGTTCGATCGACTGAAGGGGATGTCTGAAAAGAGTTCGGCTCCAGCTCCTAAAGAAGTCCAGTCAAAGGGGAAGCTTGGAGGGAGTTCGGCTCTCATGGAAGTCCGACTGAAGCTCGACCGCTGAGGAGTTTGGTCGACTGAAGGAGTTTGGCTAAGATCCATCCGCTCAAGCTCTTCCATAGCTATCGGTTGCATTAGGTTGAGCATCGAACTGAACTTCGATAGGAGTGGGGTTTATCCCCAATAATAGTCCCCCCACTCTCGAGTTCGAAATTCGAAGGAAGGGAGTGCAGAAAAGGCGACTATCAAAGTCCTCTTCTGAGCTCCGTGCTGGTTCAGGTCGAAGCCCGGGGGAGATCTCATCTCCAGCTAAAGTTGATGTTGAAGTTGAAGCTCGAGGGAGATCTCATCTCCAGCTGAGGTTGAAGTAGGTGTCGTCTCCTACGGTCGAGGTCGGAGGTTGAGCTCCTCGGGGGCGATATTATCTCCAGCAGCCAAGGCTAACTCGAGGAATATCTTCTCTCCTACAGTTGAGATTAATACGGGCGCTCGAGAGAGATTTGATTTCTGATTGAGGTTGACATGGTCGCTCGGGAGAGATCTTACCTCTGACCGAGGTTGTCGCGGTCGCTCGGGAGAGATCTTATCTCTAGCCGAGATTGGCTCGGTCGCTGGAAAGAGATCTCATCTCTGGCCAAGGTTATCGTGGTCGCTCGGAAGAGATCTTATCTTTAGTCGAGGTTGGCTCGGGCGCTCGGGAGAGATCTTATCTCTAGCCGAGGTTGGCTCAGACCCTCGGGAGAGATCTTATCTCTTGCAGTCAAGGTCGATGCGAGCACTCGGGGAAGATCTTATCACCTATGATCGAGGTGGATGCGGGCGCTCGGAGGAGATCTTATCTCCTATAGCCGAGGTTGGCCCAGACCATCAGGGGAGATCTTATCTCCTACGGTCGAGGTTGCCTTGGGGGAGATCTTATCTCCTGCAGCCAAGGTCGAAGTGGGCGCTCGGAGGAGATCTTATCTCCTACAGTCGAGGTCGATCTGGACCCTCAGGAGAGATCTTATCTCTTACAGTCGAGGTTGCGTCAGGGGAGATCTTATCTCCTACAATCGAGATCAAAGCAGACACTCGAGGGGATCTTATCTCCTGCAGCCGAGGTTGGCCCAGATCCTCAGGGGAGATCTTTTCTCCTGTAGTCGAGGTTGCCTCAGAGGAGATCTTATCTCCTGCGGCTGAGGTCGATGTGGGCGCTCGGGGGAGATCGTATCTTCTGCAGTCGAGGTTGGCCCGAATCCTTAGGAAAGATCCTATCTCTTGTGGCCGAGGTTGCCTCGGGGGAGATCTTATCTCCTACGTCCTGGCCTCGGAGGAGGATCTTCTTGCCCGGATCAGGGGAGCTTATCTCCTAGGCTTAGGTCCTGCCCTCAGGGGAGATCTTATCTCCTACGGTCCTCGGGCCTCGGCCTCGGGGAGATCTTATCTCCTAGGTTGAGGGGGAGATCTTATCTCCTGTAGCGAGGTTGATGCGGGGTGCTCGGGAGAGATCTTATCTCCTGCAGTCGAGGTTGCCTCAGAAAAGATTTTATCTCCTGTAGCCGAGGTTCGCTCGAATGCTCGGGGGAGATCTTATCTTCTGCAGCCGAGGTTGCCTTGGGGGAGATCTTATCTCCTGCAGTCGAGGTTGATGCGGGTGCTCGGGGGAGATCTTATCTCCTACAGTCGAGGTTGCCTCGGGGGAGATCATATCTCCTACAGTCGAGGTTGCCTCCGGGGAGATCTTATCTCCTGCAGTCGAGGTTGGCCCGGACCCTCAGGGGAGATCTTATCTCCTACAGCTGAGGTTGGCTCGGAAGAGATCTTATCTCCTACGATTGAGGTCGACGTGGGCGCTCGGGGGAGATCTTATCTCCTATAGCTGAGATTAGCCCGGACCCTCAGGAGAGATCTTATCTCCTACGATCGAGGTTGCCTCAGGGGAGATCTTATCTCCTACGGTCGAGGTTGATACGGGTACTCGGAGGAGATCTTATCTTCTACAATCGAGATTGCCTTGAAAGAGATCTTATCTCCTGCAGTCGAGGTTGGCCCGGACGCTCGAAAGAGATCTTATCTCCTACAACCGAGGTTGCCTCAGAGGAGATCTTATCTCCTACGGTTGAGGTTGATGCGGGTGCTCGGAAGAGATCTTATCTCTTACAGTCGAGGTTGCCTTGGGGAAGATCTTATCTCCTACAGTCGAGGTCGAAGCGAGCGCTTGGGGGAGATCTTATCTCCTGCAGTCGAGGTCGACCTGGACCCTTAGGGGATATCTTATGTCTTACAGTCGAGGTTGCCTCGGGGGAGATCTTATCTCTTGTAGTCGAGATTGAAGCGGGCGCTTGGGGGGGGATCTTATCTCTTGCAGCCAAGGTTGGCCCGGATCCTTAGGAGAGATCTTATCTCCTACGATTGAGGTTGCCTCAGGAGATATCTTATCTCCTATGGCCGAGGTCAATATGGACGCTCGGGGGAGATCTTATCTCCTACAGCCAAGATTGGCCCAGACCCTCAGGAAAGATCTTATCTCCTACGATCGAGGTTACCTCGAAGGAGATCTTATCTCCTACAGCCGAGGTTGCCTCGGGGGAGATCTTATCTCCTGCAACCGAGGTTGCCTCGGAGGAGATCTTATCTCCTGCGATCGAGGTTGATGCGGACGCTTGGGGGAGATCTTATCTCCTACAGTCGAGGTTGGCCCGGATGCTCGGGGGAGATCTTATCTCTTGTAGCCGAGGTTGCCTCGGGGAAGATCTTATCTCTTGTAGCTGAGGTTGGTCCGGACGCTTGGGGGAGATCTTATCTCCTGTAGTCGAGGTTGTCTCGGAGGAGATCTTATCTCCTATGACCGAGATTGATGCGGACACTTGGGAGAGATCTTATCTTCTACAGTCGAGATTGCCTTGGGGGAGATCTTATCTCCTACAGTCGAGGTTGCCTCGGAAGAGATCTTATCTCCTACGGTCGAGGTTATCTCGGGGGAGATCTTATCTCCTGCAGTCGAGATTGATGTGGTTGCTCGAAAGAGATCTTATCTCCTGCAGTTGAGGTCATCTCGGAGGAGATCTTATCTCCTGCAGTCGAGGTTGAAGGTCTTTGACCTGCTCATTTTAGGATGAGGTTCTCCTTCTATTTCTAATACGATAACTATTGACTGCTTGTTCCCTATCATCACATAGCTTTTGCACCCAGAAATAATATTATTGAAATGAAAGAATTTTACCGAATGAAAATTATGGGCAGCACATCCCCGTTTCAGGGTTGTGGGGGTGTTGTTCCTCCGAGTTTCCTCGGATAGTAAGTCCCGAGCCAGATGACCTCCTCTATCTCATGCTGACCTTCTCAATTTAGAGCAAGTTTTTCTTAGCTTTGTCGCTGGGAGATGACAGTCCGTCGAAGTACTAAGCCTCAGAGATAGCATTTATGATGTCGAGAGGCGACCGATCTCCTTACTGTTCCTTCCTTAATAGTGGTTCTAGCTTCTGGGAGGAGGACTTCTTCGCACCCTTCCGTCGGAGCTTCCTTGATGATGAGATCAAGGAGTTTGGGCCTTGCTTGCATTGGAGAGGTCATGAGCATGGCCGAACTTCATTCCACCCTCCTATGAAACCTGTGGAAGAACTTCATGCCCCTTTATCGAGGCTTCCTTGATGACGAGCTTGAGGGGAAGTTCGATGGTCTCGCTTACGCCGAACTTCATTCTATCTCCTGTAAAATCTTTATCGGGGCTTCCTTGATGACAAGCTCGAGGGGGAGATCGACCTCGGTCGTGCTGGGAGGTCGTGAGCAGGGCTTTCTCGATGATGAGCTTGAGGGAGAGTTCGGCCTCGCTTGCATTGAAGAGATCGTGAGCATGGCCGAACTTCATTTCGCCCACCTGTGAAACCTTTATCGGGGATTCCTTAATGACGAGCTCGAGGGAGAGTTCAGCCTCGCTCATGCTGGGAGGTCATGAGCGGAGCTTCCTTGATGACGAGCTCGAGGGGGAGTTCGGCCTCACTCATGCTGGAAGGTCGTGAGCTGGGCTTCCTTGATGATGAGCTCGAGGGAGAGTTCGGCCTTGCTCGTGCTGGGAGGTCGTGAGCAGAGCTTCCTTGATGACGGGCTCGAGGGGGAGTTCGACCTCGCTTGCGCTGGGGAGGTTGTGAGCGCGGTCGAACTTTATTTTGCCTTTCTGTGAAATTTTTGTCGGGGATTTCTTGATGATAAGCTCGAGGGGGAGTTCGGCCTCGCTCATGCTGGGAGGTCATGAGCGGGGCTTTCTTGATGACGAGCTTGAGGGGGAGTTCGACCTCGCTCATGCTGGGAGGTCGTGAGTGGGGCTTTCTTGATGATGAGCTCGAGGGGTAGTTCGGCCTCGCTTGCGCTGGGGAGGTCGTGAGCACGGCCGAACTTCATTCCACCCTCCTGTGAAACCTTCTAGGAGAGAACTTCCACTCTCTATTTCTCCTTCCTAAGGGCGATTGATATGCTAGGCCAAATGCTCTTCCTTAAGGTCGGTTTCTGGTGGGTTTGTTGGCAAAGTTTCCATCGAAAGCTATCGCACGGTCTGCATCATCTCGGTGAGGCCACGAACCTGCTGAACTAGTAGGTTGAACTGCTCCATATCTACCATGGCTTCAGGTGGAGCCTGGGTTGTCGGGATTGAAATGGGAGTAGATGGACCTAGCATGGAGGTCGCCGATCGTCGAGTTGAAGCTCTCTTGGGAGGCATTTTCTCTTGAAAAAGAACTTTAGAGGGGAAGGAGGAAGATCTCTGGAGAGAGATCATCGTTGAGCACTCCTTTAAGAACAAGGGGGCCTCAAGAACACCTTAAGAACAGAGGCAGCCCTTCTTCTAGTGCCAAATCTGTTGGTGCAGAATCTGGTTGTCGCCAGATCCTACTAGAGTGGAGGAGGACGAGGTCGCCATCAGAGACCTGCAAAATAAAGTTTCGTCCAGAGCCAGTGGGGGTGGCTTCAGCAGGACCCTCTGACGATCAAGTCAGCTCTTCTAACCAATAGAAATAGAGTGCTCTAAAATGAGTTTGACAGAGTTTAGGAGGAGAGGAGAGCTTAGAGCTTAGAGTTAGAGTATCTGAAGGATTCTTTTTATAGGTGAAGCTTGATTGATGGTGACGGCCATACTGCCTGGTGGTGGACTGCTTGAGACTGCACGAGATTTAGTGTGGAGAGGATGGTATCGTCAGACCGATAGTGACAGCCATATCGTCCGATAGTGGTGGGTTGCTTAAGGTCTGGTGGAGTCAGTCATGGAGGGGGACATCGCCTGTAGCATCACCTATGGTAGACTGATGATGATTGTTCATCCAGATTTAATAGCTATGGCTCTGAGAAAGTATGCATTGATCGGTGGACTTCAGAATGTATCAATTCTAGAGGAGTTTGAACTCCTAGAGGAGTTCGATCGAGGGAAAGCTCGGAAGGAGTTCGGTCGGAGGAGTGCAGAGGGAGTTTGGCTCTTGCATGCGTTAGGCCGGAGGAGTGTAGCTAAGGCTCGATCGTTGGAGAGTTCGAAAGGAGCTCGGTCATTGAGGAGTTTGACCGATCGAAGGGGATGTCTGGGAGGAGTTTGGCTCCGGCTCCTGAAGAAGTTCAGTCGAAGGGGAAGCTTGGAGGGAGTTCGACTCTCATGGGAGTCCGACTGAAGCTCGACCGCTGAGGAGTTCGATCGACTGAAGGAGTTCGGCTAAGATTCATCCGCTGAAGCTCTTCCATAGCTATCGGTTGTATTAGGCTGAGCATCGAACTAGACTTCGATAGGAGCAGAGTTTATCCCCAACAGAGAGATATATCTCTAGAGTGCCATATGCGAGTGCAGTTGGTAGCATCATGTACGCAATGATCTACACTCGATCTAATATTTCACAAGTAGTAAGTATAGTGAGTAGATACATGGATAAGCTTGAATAGGCTCACTAGTCAGCTATGAAATGGATACTTAGATATCTGAAAGATACTTCTAAGTTAGGATTGGTATTCTCTGCACAAAATAATTATACAGTTACAAGATTTTGTGATTCAGATTATGCTTGTGACTTGGATAGGAAAAGATCTTTGACTGAATATGTGTTTACTCTTTCTAGACGTGCAGTCAGTTGGAAGGTTATTTTGCAGTCTATAGTTGCTTTGTCTACCATTAAAGTAGAGTATATGGCATTGATAGAGGCAGCAAAGAAAGCTATTTGGCTAAGAGGATTGGTATAGGATTTGGATCTCAAATACAATTATTTGGATATTTATTGTGACTGCCAGAGTGCTTTGCATCTTGCCAGAAACCAGATATGTCATGAATGCACAAAGCATGTAGATGTCAGGTATCACCTCATCAGAGATCTAGTAGAGAAAGGTGATGTCAAACTTAAGAAAATCTACACTGTTAATAATCCGGTTGATATGCTTACTAAACTAATCCCTGCAATTAAGTTCAGATATTTTCTGAACTTGATTGGTATAAGCACATGGTAATGCCCTTCGGGGCTTGTGGTGAGGAGGAGGTAGTATTTTTAATCAACATCTGATATAAAAGGTACAATATTTATCGTAAGGAGGAGGATTATTATTTAGTAATATATTATTCCAAATAATAAGAGGTGAGGGGATTTTTTGCAAAAGGTTTTCTTTTATATGAGACTCTTCACGATAGTCTCTTAGACTTATGGTGTTTCTTTTCGATTGAAACTCGATTTCTGGAAGAGTTGCTAGGTTTGTTTTCTCTTTAAAAGGAGGCCACAGTCTCTCTCTTTATGCTATGCAATAGGGAGCTCTAGTTTTGGTGTTATTCTTCTTCTTAGGCTCTCGGCTCTTGTTCCTGTTGCTTTTGTTTCTCCTTTCTCCCATTTTTGATTGGCTGGAGCATTGCATCGAAGGCATCTGGGCGATTTTTCCTTCATTCTATTTTCTTTTAGTTTAAGGATTCTTGAAGTTTTGTCTCTTCTCGATTTCACTAGCGCTCTTTATTATTGGCCGAACCCCCTGTTCGTCGGTTGGTGTTCGTCGTTGATATTATGATACTATATTTTATTTTTTATCGAGATTGAGAAAGAAAATCTTCATCTCAAGTATTCTCTTACCATTGATCTATTATCGAGGTTGAGATTGGTTGATCTGATTGGATCTTTGTTGCTTTCTATTTGATATATTATTGCCTTCCTTGTGATTTTATTTTGGGTATTTTATATCTTATACTGTACCTATTTTTGGGATGAATTATATAGTGGATTGCTTCTCCTCCTCATGGATGTAGGCCTCTTGTGCCAAACTATGTAAATTTTGATTTGTCTGTGTTTGTTTGTTTATGCTTGTAATATGTTCGTTGAATTGCCTCAAAGAGATTCGATATTAAATTTCAAACCTAGATCGATCCAATCCACTGTGCACAATCTCTACAAAAAAATACAACATAATTCATATTCAATTACCTATAAATAGTCGAGGAGGATCTGCTTTTGTGCCTCATAACTCTGCGCCAGTCAAATAGCATCAGGAGAGCGAACGATCGAATAATTGATAAGACTATGATATTGTCGTTAAGATATAATATTTATCAGTTTAATTTCGACTTCTTAAATACTTAAAAACACATAGATAGTAGCGAGTCGGGTCGAATTCATAGAGAAGGAAGTATTTTACTTTTGAAATCTTTGATTTTTTTATGAAAAGAAAAAGAAAAAAGTTTGAAATTAAAATTTAAGTCAAAAAATAAAATTAAAAATAAAAAGTAGAAATTAAATAATATAGAAAACTAAACTTGGTACTAAGATCTATTAGTCAGATCTTAGCATCTACTTGCAATAAAAATAAGATGCAATAAAATTAAAGTACAAGAATTTAAAGAGTAGAAAAATAAAATAAGTAAAATAAAAGATTGAAATTTAAAAAGAAAAAAATAAAATTTTTATTAATTAAAATTTTATATAAAGTTTAAATACATGAAATTTAAAAAGAGTAGAAAAGAAAGAAAAACTAGAAAAGATGTGATCTCGATCTTGGATCGGCATCGGCATGAGGATGGCATAGAAGACAGCTCTTCTTTGCAGCATCCATTGTCTTGAAGCAGCCTCTAACCCAAGCATGGCTTCCTTCCTATATCGTAGCTTTTCCATGATCGAAGATGATTGATTTTGTTGGTCTGGAGTCCTTTAAATAGAGTATTGGAGGGCTGGATCCTTTGTTTCTAGCTAATATGGATTAAAAAGAAGTTTTGATCAGCAAATACAAAGAAATCTTGGTAAAAATTAGATTAAAATAGTCCTAGATTGAATTCTATTGAGTTCCTTGAAGTTTGGCCATCAGATCTTGATCAAACAGTCCCAAAATCGTCAAAAATTGAGTTTTAAAAGCTCAGATCAAGTCGGATTAAATTCTGGCCATCCATTCATGTTAGATGATAAGATTTCAACTATTGGATGGAGCTCTGGATGCCTTAATCATCGTCAGGATGAATACCAACCATCCGATCAACGTCTGGAGTGCTATCGGCCATCTAATCGTGCAGATGGACTGAAGGATTTTCAAATCAAAGAAGGAAATAACACCAACCGTTGGATCGATATATGGGCAAAATCTGGCTATTGGATAATCGCCTGGAGCCCTCGGAGCCATTAGATCGTGCGTAGGGAGGTGGCTGAATTTGAATCAAAATAGGAAAGAATCTCTACCGTCGAATCTGGACTGCAAACAACCACAATCGTAGGATGGTGCAATTACTGTGCCCATAGACCGTGTGAACTAGGCACATTTGAAGATCGGACCAATCAGTACTCGTCTTTCCTTATAAAATTATCATTTTGCCCCTATACCCCATGATGAATTTTCTGTAAATTCTTTAATGATCTTAATCCATCACGTGGCAGCATGTGATTGGCCGAATTTTGCTGAGCTAGTGATCCACACCTGGTTTGTGGACCATTGGGCTTTGCGAGCTGGGCTTGCAGGCTAGCTTCGTTGTTGGGTCAGCTAACTAGCATCCCGATTGGGCTGGGATGCATCGGCTGAGCTAGGTGCGGTGGCTTGGCTTGGCGCACCGACTTGGCTAAGCACGCCGCTGAGTCAAAATAATGTATATATATATTTTTTAAAAATTTATATCAGGTCTATTTTAACTTCAATTTGCTCCAAACTTATTTCGTTACGATAAAAAATATGAGCTCTTTTTATTAATAAATATATTTTCTAAAAATAATAAATAAAAATATTTATTTTTAAAAATAAGAATAAATTAATTAATAAGTTATTACTTTTTAATAGTAAATTTATTGTAATTATCACACCTTCCAACTTGAGCTTTACTTATCCTTGAGTAAAGAAAAAATTTAGTTTTAGATACCTTTTAACTTTAGAGTTTTGAATTTTATCTAAGTAATTATCAAAATGGCCATAGATATTCAGTAGAGCGTAAGTGAGGTATGTCATTGAAGTATTAATACTTATTAATATAAAAATTAAATAAAAAATATTAAATTTTTTTAAACTTTTTCTAAATTATCTCCATCTTTATCTCTAAATTGTTTAAACTTCCATATAGGCAAGTGTATTGTTACTTTCTTTCTTCATTTATTGAAAATTTTTATTTACACTGCTCACTTTTTGAGGTGAATATCATTGCTTATTTAGGTAATGAGATCCGATTACTCGGTAGAAAATCAATATATTTTAGTTTTTTTTAATATTGTACCATTATTTATTGCCTTAATCTTTTAAGCTTTTTATTTGATCCATATAGCAAGTCTTGGGCCAATGACTCCCAAACGAGTTGGTTTTAGAGCACTAGGTATAAAATACCTCTCGAGTTTACTAGCTCGAATCAAACAGGATATGAGTTAAGACTAGCTTTACAATAAGCTTCTTTGTCCTTCCTATCTTTTGATATGAAACTCAATGCTTGCTTAGGCAAAGAGGCTCGGTTACTCAGTGAGAGGTCTTAGAAAACTATTTTATTTTATAATTCTTTTATATGAAGAAATATATAGCTACCCAACACAAGCCCATAAAAAGTAGATTTTTTTTATGCTGGTAGAGAAACTAGAATTGCTCAAAGAAAAATTATTTATGTTCTAGATTTAGCTATTTATTTGATTTTTTTAATATTTTATTTCTTAATATCTCATAAATTCTCTGATCTAGGCATCATTTTTTTTTAAAAAAATGCTTAGTTTAACTTAATTTTTAAATATAATTGGATGTTTAAATGCTAGATACTAACTTCTTCTAGGATATTTAAAAAAATAAAATTTTTAAAATTTTTATTATTCTCTCTTTCCAACTTAATCGACATTGTCTTCAATGGAAAAAGAAAAATAAAGGGTGTAACAAAGAAAAGGAAAGGATACACCTAACTCAATATGTTCTCATGGTTTAGGATGTGCCTTTAAAAATTTGGGCTCTTCCTCCAACTTATTTACAATGACCCAAAAAAAAAATCAACTAAAAAGATAAATTAGATAAAAAAAACTAAATATTGGATTGTCTTCCAACAAGCGCTAAGTTTATCATCTTTAGCCAGACATAAGACAGCTTATTTATTGTGTATCAAATATCGGATTGACAAATTCTAATAATTTTGAATTGCCAATCTCATGAAGATAGTTTATGATCCCTTTATTGATATATTTATTTTTAATTATAGGAACATAATTCGTGACCCCATTTTCAGACCCTTGTTTCTCAAGAATTTTTTCTATTTGTTCTTCTAAAATGCTCATATATTAAGTTTTTGGGTTAGAAGTTAAGTTTGATGCAATGAGTATAAAAAGGATGTCTAAAGGTGGGTTTAATTTTGGAGGTAAATTAATATGATCTTGTTTAACCAACTCTATTGATACTTCATTACATGCCTCTTGGTCTTTATAAGAAGAACCAGCTTCTAGGGCTGAAGGAAACAAGAGTATTAATTTATAAGTCTCGGATAAATCATCTATTCTCTTCTTCTCTTTATCTATCTCACTCATATTGGAACCAGCATTAGTACTAGTTCCGAGCTCAGGTTCTTCTATATGGTTTATTTCAGTTTTAACCTCTTCTTCTAAATTTTTATTTTGACTAGCATTAATACTAGCCTCTCTCACCTGATCTTGGTATGGATCCATAAGAATCCTATAATTTTTAAGTTTAGAAATTACTTTAGTATTCTCTAATTGAAGATTCTTAGGTGGGACATTAGATTGATAATTAGGTCTAGGTGGTTAGTGGACAATAGGTAAATTGTTCATGAAATTTGCAATTGGTAGGCTCGGTAATTGACCTAGTTCTCTCCTCATGTTAAACTCAGCTAATTGCCCTATTTATACCTCTAGCCTAGCGATAAATTATTGTTGAGTTAGAAATAATTATTGTAGTTGATTAAATCTATCATCGACTAGATTGGTCTATTGTGGAGGTGGGTATGATGGCTGATTATAATATGATGGCTAGGTAAACTGACTAGGCTAACCCCATAATAAGCATAATTTTGATTTTG
Organism: Cocos nucifera; assembly: GCA_006176705.1. Lineage (NCBI taxonomy): Eukaryota > Viridiplantae > Streptophyta > Magnoliopsida > Arecales > Arecaceae > Cocos > Cocos nucifera. The sequence goes on from QRFJ01000203.1 coordinate 723,266, forward strand.
GATCTGAGTCTGAGTTTGTTGGGGTATCCAAGAAAAATTAGGATGGTTCCTCTAATATGGATTATATGTATTTGAAAAAGGATCATTAATCAACTTGGAGTAGCCTTGTATAGCTTGGACTTATTCTTGGATGTAGGGTGGAAACTATGCAGTCGTGGGACATTCACTTACAAGATGTGTTAGGCTAGCACAGATTGAATAAATCTTTTGATAATTAGAGGGTGATGTATATTGCGCAGGAGTTTGTTGACCTAGGGTTAGGAGTTGATCTAATTTCTAGACAAGAAAGTTCACTTTATTTATCAGGTTCAAGTTAACCTTAGAACTAGATTCTGGATGTATAAATTCATGGATTCCTGCCCGATTTTGGTACAAAGCTAGTAAAGCATGGTTAATTGAGTTTTCACTCAGAATTTCAAATAAAGCATAGGCTTCATCCTCACTTTTATTCATGAATGCAGCTCTACAAGATGCATCTACCATTTATCTAAATTGGTCTCCTAAATCCTCATAGAAAGCTTGAACAATTTACCACTTAGATAGACCATAGTGTGGGCATTTTCTAATAAATTTCTTAAGTCTCTCTCATGACTCGTGAATTTATTCTTCTGAAAGCTGAGCAAAGCCAGTGATAGCTCGCCTCATGGTGTTAGTTCAGCCTATGGGATAAAATTTCTTAAGAAATTTACTTTGCAGTTCAACCCAAGTTTGGATTGGTCTTCCTATTATGCCAAGCCAGTACTTGACTTTATCTTTTAATGAAAAAAAACCATAAAGCAGATTTTTAGGAATTTATTCAGATGCTTGTAAGGATCGTCATCGATATTTTCATAGAAAGATGGGAGCATCTAGATTGCATGTGGTCGGCTTGATCTCACAGTGGATAGTATGGATATCAAATAATTGGATACAAGTCGATAGATTATAAGTAGAAAGAATAAAATATTTTTTCATTTGTCTAGATGGTTCTTTAAAATTTTCAACCATTTGACTATTAGATATAATATGGTTCAGCCATTCAATTTTATAATTAGATTCAAGTAGGTCAGATAAAGCAATCTCCTATCATGTATATACTAGTGCAACCCTAATGTGTGAGTCAGAATTTTTTTTTAGAATTTTTTATTATTTTTAAATTTTTTATATTTTATATTTTTTTGTTAGCTTAATTTAATTTATTTTTAATTTATTTTAATTTATTTTAATTTATTTTAATTTTTTTTATTTTATTTTTGGAGGAGAAAAGGAGAAGAAAAAAAGAAGAGTTCTAAAGAAGAGGTTCTAAGAAGACCTAGAGCTAAGAAGAGAGAGAAATTAGGGTTAATTAGTTTTAATATTTTAGTTAGCAATCAAGTTGGATAATCAATCCTGACTAAGGATTGTCCTAAATCTAGACAGCTCCTAACTGCCAAGATCACCTTCAAGCTCTTCAAGTGTAAGATCAGCCACTTAACTAGCTAGGTAAGTATAAGGTCGGTGGGAGTTCCCCCGTTGCTTGTCTTAGATACCAAATATGCTTGGTCAGATAAGCTAATGAAACTAATTATAAGCCATCTTCTTTCGGACCAAATTATCCCTGAACCATTTTTCTTAGACACCAGTCAAATCGACAGATCCTAACCTGGTCTAATTTTTAGGGTCCCTTATCCTAATGAGCTCGAGTTCTTATAACCGATGTCTAATTGATTTTAAAATTAAAGGCTTAGATCAATGTAGGATGTTGGTTGATTTTTTTGGGCCAAGGTAGGATGATCAAATTTTCATCTTATGTTATTTAATTAGATTGTGCCCTTAAGTTACTTTAAAGATGAGTATGTACAATCACTTTCAGACATGGGGTTATATGCAACTAAATTGATGCATGAAACTTAATTAAACTTGAGAGCTTATCTTATCTCTAACAATCATAAAAAAAATTAAAAATAATAATAAATCTAATATGATGGATGCTCTAAGCAGTTAGGATTTTTATTCTTGTTATGAAGTTTTTAATTAGATTTAAGTGGATATTTTTTAAATTAATTTTAAAATAAAATAAATAATATGAAAAAAAATCTAGGATTAGGATCGATCTCATCAAGTAAAATTGGAAGCTTCCTCCTTGCCCTAATTTTTTTTTGCTTTTTCTCTTTTTTCTACAAAAGAAATAAAAAAAGTTAGTAAGCTATATTTATAGAAAAATTAAAAAAAATAAAAATTTATTTATAATTAATTTATAAGAAAATCAAAAAAATTAATAATCATGCCATCTTCGATAATGGTGCTAAAAATTTGATATGAACACGATATTATCATTAAGACATTATGTTTATTAGTTTAATTTTGACTTTTTAAATAATAAAAATATATAGATAATAGCGAGTTGGATTGAATCCATAGAGAAGGCAGTATTTTAGTTTTAAAATATTTAATTTTTTTATAAAAAAAATTTAAAATTAAAATTTAAGTTAAAAAATAAAATTATAAATAAAAAATAGAAATTAAATGATATGAAAAATTAAACTTGGTACTAAGATCTACTAGTTAGATCTGAGCATCTACTTGCATTAAAAATAAAGTGTAATAAAATTAAAGTATAAAAATTTAAAGAGTAGAAAAATAAAATAATAAATATAAAAGATTGGAATTTAAAAAGTAAAAACTAAAATTTTTATTAATTAAAATTTAATTTAAAGTTTAAATATATAAAATTTAAAAAGATCAGAAAAAAAGAAAAACTAGAAAAGATGTGCTCTCGATCTTGGATCGACGTCGGCATGAAGATGGCATAGGAGATAGTTCTTTTTTGTAGCATCTGTTGCCTTGAAATAGCCTCCAATCCAAGCATGGCCCCCTTCCTGTACCGTAGCTTTCTCATGATCGAAGCGATTGATTTTGTTGGCCTGGAGTTCTTTAAATAGAGTATTGGAGGGCTGGATCCTTCATTTCTAGCTAATATGGGATTAAAGTGGAGTTTTGATCGAAAAATATGAAAAAATACTAGTGAAAATTAGATTAAAACAATCCTGGATCGAATTCTATTAAGTTTCCTGAATTCTGGCCATAAGATCTTGATCAGACGATCCCAAAATCATTAAAAATTGAGTTTTAAAAGCCCAGGTCAAGTTGGATTAAATTTTGACCATCCATTCACACTTGATGATTAGATTTCGGCTATTGGATGGATCTATGGATGCCTCAATCACCGTCGAGATGAATATCAATCATCCACTCAACATCTAAAGTGCTGTTGGCCGTCTGATCGTGTAGATGGGTTGAAGGATTTTCGAATCAAAGAAGAAAATAACACCAACCGTTGGATCGATATATGGGCAAAATTTGGCCATTGGATCATCGCCTAAAGCCCTCAAAGCTATTGGATCACACGTAGAGAGGTGGCTAAATTCAAATCAAAATAGAAAAGAACCCCCACCGTTGGATCTAGATTGCAAACAACCATAGCCATAGGATGGCGCAATTACTGTTCCCATGGACCACGTGAACTGGATGCATTTGAAGACCGGACCAATTAGTACTTGCCTTCATCTGTAAAATTATTGTTTTGCCTTTGTACGTCATGATGAATTTTTTGTAAACCATTTAACGATCTTGGTCCACCACGTGGCAGCATGTGATTGGCCGAACTTTGTTGACCTGACGGTCCACGCCTAGTTCGTGGACTAGTGGGCTTTGCGGGCCGGCTAGCTAGCGCATCGGCTGGCTGGAACGTGTCAGCTGAGCTGGGTGCGGTGGTTTGGCTTGATACGTCGGGTTGGTTGAGCATGCCGATTGAGCCAAAATAATTTATATATATATTTTATTTTCTTTAAAAATTTATATCGGGTCCATTTTAACTCTGATTTGCTTCAAACTTATTTCATTGTGATAAAAAAAATGAGCTCTTTTTATTGGTAAATATATTTTCTAAAAATAATAATAATAATATTTAATTTTTAAAAATAAAATAAATTAGTTAATAAATTATTACTTTTAATAGTTAATTTATTGTAATTATCAATAATAATGTCGATCTTGCACACGTACGGATAGTTGATGTAGCATTAAAGTGGTATGATATATTTTAGTAGGATGACAATCCTCATCCTCTTTCTAGGATGTGCCCTCCTCTACTCCTCTAACTTTTTATTTTTGGCAGCTTCACGAGTCTGTCTAATTACAGTATCAGCAGCTACAACAAAATAAAAGCTTAAAATCAGTTATTTATACCTGATAAAAATTTAAAATAAATATAATATAAAAAACTATAATATGTAAAATTAACCTATCATGGTAGGAGATGATGTGCCTGCCTCGATAGGTAGCTACTGAGATGAAGAGGTATCGATATCTCCATCTCGATCCCTCCTGTCAGATTGTCCTCCTAGTGGCGTAGCTTAAAATTAGTTATTTATACATGATAAAAAAACTAAAGTAAATTAAATACAAAAAAAATATATTATGTAAAATCAACCTGTCATGATAGTAGATAATGTGACTGCTTGATCAGGAGACTGCTACTGAGATGGAGATGCACTGACATCTCCATGTGGGCCTCCCTTGGGATCATCCTCCTGGTGGTATGCCTGTGTCAAACAACATATTAGAAACTATAATATTGATAAAAATTACATCAATACTAAATGATATATGAAATATAAGGCATATGAGTTTTTTTTTTAAAAATATATATTATTATTTAATATCTGTATCTTCATCAGGAGAATTATCAACATCTTCATCATCATAATCTACCAATATATAATCTTCCTCACCATCATTTATGAAGTGGTCATCATTGTCATCATAATCCTCCGACACGTTCAAATTTAATTTGCTAACATCAATATTATCGGGTTGCACGTCATCTCTAATCAGAGAAGATGTGCTTCTAATGTAGGCATCGCACTATCCCAAGTCATCTATATTATGTTCCTTCTGAAAGAAATCCTCATCTATTTGTATTTCAGAATGAACATGTATGTTATAAACATCCCTTAGTGCAATCATTTGTACAATATGTCATTCACCCTTATATCTCATATCCTTTAGGTATATTACCTGCTTTGCCTGACTAATGAGTATGAAAGAATTAGATTGGTACCATGTTCTCACAAAATTGATGGTTGTGAAGTATACATCTTTATGAATAGCTGTCCTACTATTGCTGATATCCTATCATTGGCATTTAAATAGGTAAATAAATTATTTTGACCCATATCTTAATGGTGTAATGTCTATTATGTAAGTGCACCAATTGGCATCACCTTGCTTTGATACCAATTGAAGGAACCATGGTATTGCTCGAACGCCAATCTTCCTTGGCATCACAAGCTTCGATACTATGTTGCGGAAGCCCCTGATCTTTAGCATGGATTTGAAGGAACCTGTGATATTCTCTTTAGGCAGCAAACCATCGATTCTTCATCTGGATCTGTGATGGGGTGCCTCCCTCCTTGGGCTTGAGGGAGACGTCCCCCCTCTTTAGGGCTTCTTCAAGAACCCTGGGGTGGCAACTCTAGAGAGAAGAGAAGAAGAGAGAGTTGAGGAAGAAAAGATCTATATTCCACAGCATTATGAAATCCTAATACAACCATTAGGTCTAACCAAAAACTCTTCGACTAACTCAATACATAAAAGAACTCACTGAGCTCATGTACACCATTGTCTCCCATGCTCTCATCCTCTAGATCTAAGCCCGACTCATACATGAGTTAGCTCTCTTAAGACCTCTTGAACCAGGCCTTAAGACCCCTAGGATAAGTTCCTATCCTAGTCCAAATAGAACCCATGTATAACTTTGCCCGCAAACTGAGCCAGCTCAGTTTCAGCACTGAGTCGGCTAACCTAAGACTGGATCGGCTCAGTTTCGGATTGAGCCAGCCCAGCTTCAGACTAAGCTGGCCCAATTTCTGTGCCATGCCTGCAGTTTCGAATGCGATCTTCTGTCTTCCTGTGCTCTAAGACTTAGCCGACCTAGTTTTGGATTGAGCCGGCTAACCTGCAAAAAGCTTCTTTTCTGCAATCTTCAATCTTTCGACTTTGGTTCCTCGCTCCACCTTGTGTCATAGATTTTTGAAGCTCCAACCAAGCCCCTCAAGGTCTCGAACAATCAAACCTTGAGCTCGTGGAGGGCTATGCACTGTCTCCACCCTAGGACCACTCTTGTTCTAGTCTCCACCCGTGGCCTTCCAAGGCTTGAGAGCACCATAAATTCTCATATATTAGAATACCATAATATTCAATTTTATTATCTTCATCGATTTCTAATATCAAAATTCCACTATTTTGAGTCTACCACTGCATATCAAGCTTCCTTGTATAAAATCTCATGCCACCAATTCAGTACATGAACTATAATATGAAACTCTAGGATCGAGGTGGCATGCCAAATCATATAATTTCTTGGTTGCACCATCTTCTTTATTATGATACATTAACATCATCTACAACAACATACATATAAGTTATGATAAATCATTTCTATGTATATTGCATATAATAAAAAGTTGAATAAAACTACTATAGTGCTTATACATTGTCTGAATCAAGTTGCAAACTTTTTTCGATGTCGTCCCTCAATATCTTTATTATTTTATTTCAATAATATGTCTCTATGCTCTCTACAATAAATACATGCTTATTATTTATTTTACCTCATGAAATGTATATAATGTTGATTATGTAAACATACTTACTCCATAAAATAATAGATTTCTTCATAATTATTTAGTACATAGAAATGCGCTAGCTCATGCTCTTCTATATTCATATATTTATACTTTCTTTCACTAATGGGATGAATATTAACCTTCAAGATGGATAATGTAGATTAAATATCGGCCCACTCCCTATCTGCATTGCGCTATTCATGATTGAATCATATTTCCATATTATTAAGGTACATCGAATAGAATGTCAGACACTTTATGAAAATATATGTTTCCATAATTGATTCTTCTTGATGTGTCTTATTTTGCGTATATTGTTTCAACTTAAATAAGAATCTGCATATACAAAATAATGAAAATAAATATAAAATATATGTAATTATTTTTTATTATGATTGTAAATTAAGTAAAAAAAATAGATTTTTTATAATATTATTACAGCTCAATAGGATACATTAATCAATATTGAACTGGCCTAGTAAGTAAAGCCTTCCTTAGAAGGTGAATCGCTAAGGGTACTATAATATCAAAAAATGATGGTGAAAATTTTTTTTTGAGCTTACACAGTAATAGGATAATGTTTGATTGAAGTTTCTCAAATATATCAACTTGGAGTTTTCGATAATATAATTCTTAAAAAAAATATCTAATTCAATAAGTGCATTCTATACCTCTAGGATGGAGAAGTTATGCATCACAACAGATATAAGATGCTGCAACATAACATAAGAGTTATGACTTTTCATACCCGAGATACTACCATCTTTCAAGTTCACACGGCTTGAAATATTGGAGGCAAAATCATCAGAAAACTTTGTGATTTGTAACCACTCATAGAAACTTCTTTTCTCATCTCTATGCAATGTATAACTTACAGTTGGCATTAAAAATTTTCCACCATCATGGAACACCAAGTGCAACTCATGCAGTGTTTCTATTCTTTCTAGGTCTAGCCAAGAATTTGGATTATCCTTTATTTTCTCCTTGATGTTAAGAAGTGTCCAATAATATTATCACAAATATTCTTCTCAATATGCATGACATCTAAGTTATGATAATGTAGGAGATGTTGCCAATAAGATAATTCAAACAATATGCTCCACTTCATCTAGTTCAACTCTGATTCATTATGGTTTTGCTTATGACCTCCAGAAACTTTACCGAATGGACACTACTAATGGCCTCTATTATGCTAATATGTCATCTCTGCTCATCACATAAGATGGCCCACGTATCTATGATTTTCTATTGAAGTATCGATTCTGATTGGTTCTCCAAGGATGATTAGATGGTAAAAACCTACGATGATCTATATAGATAATTTTTCTTTCATGTATCAGTCTAATGGAGCAGCTATTATCATTGCAAATTGAACATGCCAAATATCTTTTAGTGCTCTATCTAGATAGGTTGCCATATGCCAAAAAATTATTAATTATCCAAAATGGCTCTTTCATATATTTTCATGGTGCAACATTATACGGCATTAGCATAACGGGCCATATACTATTAGCATTGCTCATGGTCCCGAATGGATTGAAACCATCAAACGTTAGGTCAAGATGAATGTTGCATAGGTCACTAGCAAAATGAGGATATTAATTTTCTTCAAACTATAGAGTCTCTTGAATGACTAATGATGCTATCCTCAGGAATTCTCATCTCATGATGCCATCTCATCGCCTTAATGGTTCTCGATGACTGATAAAGTCTCTGAAGTCTTGGTGTTAATGGAAAGTATCTTAAAATATTATGAGGCCACTTCTTACCTCTTTCAAAATTTTCAGCATACCTTGACTCACCACATTCTAGACAATAATCCAAGTGTTGATTCTCTTTATAAAATAATGCACAATCATTCTTGCATGCATGTATCGGTGTATGACCTAGTCTAAGTTTATGCATATACTTTTTTATCTATGAATATGATTTTGGAAGTTTTCACCATCCAGTAATGCCTCCTTGATTAAGTTCAATATAAAGTCAAACAACTTTTGACTCCAATCAAATGTGGTTTTATCATGGAGAAGCTTTATCAACTACTCCAGCATCGAGAACTTCTTACAATTTGGATACAATAGCTCTTTAACATCTCTCATGAGTTTTTTAAAATATCCATCATTTATATTATCCATACTATTAGGAGAGTTGTCAAAATATGCCTCTTCATATAAATCATCTAACATCTCATTGATGCCAATTGGTTCAGGCTATTGACCCTTATGTTGTTCTCTTATGTTAGTATGTTTACATTCCCCATGCAAATCTCAAATAATATACTTTGAATCTATACCCCAATTCAACAAGTGCGCTGTATCTATAGGCTGGAAGTAATTATTGTGACATCTTTGATAAGGACATTTGATTCTATTGGGATCATCAACTCTTTCTTATGCAAATCTTATAAAATTTCTAACACTTTATTGATATTTAGGTAAGATGATAGAGCGAGTATTCATCCAACTCTTATCGATACACTACTACAGAATAGAGCTATGGCAGCGGTTATGATAGTAGTTCATAACCACTGCCGTAGCCCAAAAAATCGCTGATATAACCTATGATAGTAGTTCTCTAACCGCTGCTACTGCAGCCATCGCCGTAACTCTATGGCAGCGGTTGTTTGAACCGCTGCCATAGATATCCTATTGCAACAGTTTATAAACCACTGCAATAGATCGACCTATAGCAGCGATTATGTAACCGCTGCCATAGGTTATCTATAGCATCGGTTACATAACCGCTACCATAGGTAATCTATAGCAGTGGTTTATTAACCACTACCATAGGTCTAATGCAGCGGTTGGCATCGTTTAAACCAAGGACCTATGACAGCGGTTGGCATGGATATGGTAACGGTTATAAAACCATTATCGTAGATCTTGAATAATTAAAAAAATTAAAATTTTTATATTTTTATATATTTTATCTGATAAATATAGATATATAACATAAGAAAATATAATAAATATAAAAATTATTTTAAAATGCTAAAATTTTATTACCAAATAAAATTTATTATAATATGCATCATCCGAAAGAATATCCTCCAAAAGCTCTAGTATGTAGTTCACTCCATTATTACTGAACTCGTTGGAGCATTTTGCATGATACAACCGGATTAAAAACTTAAGCTTTGCCACCTTTTACCATTCGGGATACAATGGAACATTAGCATCCTCCATCAACTTACGGACCTTTTCCACATCCTCACTGTTTGTCATTTGACCAATCACAAGATTAGACATGGACGTAGATGCACCATCATTATGGCCAACAAATAAAAAAATATCACGAACCATTTGTTTCACTCTCCCTTTAGGTTGATCACCTCCTTGCGGCCTGCCCTCACCATGTTGGTCCCAACAAATTTCATAACCAACTTTAAAGCCATAAATAGTGAGGTGATCATTGACATCTTGATGAGGTAGTCACGGTCCATCCATATACTTTTTATAAGGATATTGGATCAGTCCATGGTCCCCAAATTTTTTTATAGCATAATCAAAAAATTTTTGAAGTCTAGCCTCATATTCTGGCGAGAGCCTACTAAACTTCATCCACCCCTTATCCATTTTAAAAATGATGATACTATAAGTAAATCATGTGTGGAACTCTGATTAAATATCATTTTAGATATGCAATAAATGCTCCCTATCACTAACTAATAGGTACAGATAGGTCCTATCCCAATAAAGCAACAAGATATAAACATCCAAAAAATGTTATGCAATAAATTCTACAACATGAATTACATTCATAAATAATTAAGGATGAGCAATAGTCGTAGATCCGATCTCTTGTGCAAACCTTAGTGTTAATTCAGAAATCTGAAAGAAGAACAAAGTAGATGATGGTTGCACTTTAGGGCTTAAAGTTGGAACCTTAGAGAGACATATCAATTTCTATTCGCTCAAAAATTGAAAAGATCGGACCCCATCCCTCTCAGTGATGGCGGCGAGGCCAGACCCCCTCCCTCCCTCTCTCACTCTCTCGATCTCCCACTCTCCCTCTCTGGATCTCCCTCGTCGGCGAGGTCAAACCCCCTCCCTCCCAATGATGGCAGTGAGGCCAGACCCCCTCCCTCCCAATGATGGTGGCAAAGTTGGATCCCTCCCTTCCTCTTTCCCTCTCTCGATCTTCCTCATCGACGACGGCGGTGAGGCCGGATGCCCTCCCTTCCTCCCTCCCACTCTCGATCTCCCTTATCGATGGTCGGCAAGCAATCGGCCCTCCCTCTCTCAATCTATTGATCTTCCTCTCAGTCTCTCCATTTCTTAGTTTCAGATCCTGAAATCAAGTTTGGCCTTCCAAGATCCATTAGGGTCCAGGTCTAGTACTTCAAGTATAGACCTGTCAAATATTCAGGTTCGGATTTGATATCAATAATTAAAATTAGGTCCGAATTTGAATATCCAGATTTTGATTTGAACCCAATCCATTGACAGATCTAGTCCACAGCCGCCGACATGGTACAACCCAAGGCTACTACCATGGCACGGCCCAAAAACTATGGCATATAGATAATTATAATATTTATAATAAATATTTATAATATTTATTATAAATATTTTATAAATTATTATGAATATACATGATTAATAAATAATACTATAAAATAAAAAAATTATACCTATGGCTATAGAGAGCGGGTCGCACCGAAAGCTCCGAGGGTCGTCGGTGATGATGCTAGAGGAGGACGATGACACTAGAGGTGACCTATGAAATAAAAGTAAGATAGTGAGATAGAGAAGAGAGAGAAAAAGAAAAGAAAGAGAGAGAGAGAGAGCAAGGGCAGTCGGAGATGGGGGGTCAGGGGGAGGGGGCATAGTGATGAGGAGGCACAGTGACAGGAGGCTCAGCAATCGGGAGGCGGAGTGTGGGGGGGGGGCCGGGTGGGGGGTGGCGAGGAGGGGTGGTCGGGGATGGGGGGAAGGAGGGGCGATCGGGTCGGGTGGGGGGGGGTCGAGTGGGGGTGGCGGAAAGAAGCGGCCGGGAATGGGGAAGGAGGGCCCGGGGAGGGTAAGGGTGGGGGGCTGGGTGGGGGTGGTGGTGGTGGGAAGGGCGAGGATGGGGGGGAGAGGGGGAGGGGAAGGAGGGGCGACGCCGGTCGAGGGGAATGAGGGGCGACGTCGGTCGGAGGGGAAGAAGCCTCACCGATGATGGAGAGGAGGGGGAGAGACAGAAAGAGAGATCGAGCGTGCATGGGAGGGAAGCAGGAAAAATCGAACCTACGATAATGGTTATCGAACTACTGCTATAGATCTACGATAGGTTATCCAAAACTACTACCATAGATCTACGATAGTGGTCTTATAATCACTGCTGTAGATCTATAGCAACGATTTTTGATAACCACTGTCGTAGGTTAGAAATAATTTTTTTCTTATTTTTTTTTCTAAATATTATATAATTTTAAAATTTAATGCCCATCGTCATCGTTCATAATTATCATTAGAGTGTCGTCATAAAAGGTCGTCTCGATCTGATGGCCCTAACTTCATCGATCAAAAAAATTTAATTTCGATGATCACGAACGATGATGCAATGATCTGATAGATGGAGACCTTTGATAGATCGAAAAATCTACAACGATGATCTTGATGATGTTTGTAGCATACTATTAAAGTTTCACTTCAATCGGATATCGTTAACTTGGTCAATTTAGTATAGGTTAGTTTCGACCGTTAAATGATAAATGGGTGATCAAAGGACCAAACGGTATCCGATTATAAGATAATTTTTCAGTTAAATGATCTTTGTTATAATTTTAAATATTTTATATAGCGATGATAGTAAAATTTAAATTATTTTTGTATAAACTGTTTATGTTAATTAAGCAGATATTGCAAAAGTATGGGCATAACAATCAGTAAAGTTTCAGAATGATTATCTGAAGATGTATAGTTTTAGATCGTTCTTCATCTCACGAGTTAAATTTTATAATCACCATCATAAAAAATGATTAAAGTAGTAGCCAAGATCATTTATAAAAAAAATTATCTCATAATCGGACACCATTTGGTCTTTTAAGCACTCATTTATCATTTAACGATCAAAACTAACCTATACTAAATTGACTAAGATAACGATATCCAATTGAAGTAAAACTTTGATAGTATGCTACAAATATCACCAAGATCATCATTGTAGATTTTTGGATCCATCGAAGATCTCCATTTATTAGATCATCACATCGTCATTCGTGGTCATCAAAATTAATTTTTTTTTATCGACGAAGCTAGGGCCATCAAATTGAGGCGACCTTTTGCATCGATACTCTAATAATAATTATTTAGATAATGAACGATGAAGATGGATATTAAATTTTAAAATTATATAATATTTAAAGAAAAAAAAATATATGGCAGCGGTTATAATTAATCACTACCATAAATAAGCTTATGTAGCGGTTCCTACTAACCGCTGCTATAGATCCGACTTATGACAGTGGTTTTACTAACCACTACTGTAGATCTGATCGATAGTAGCGGTTACAATGAATCACTATTATAGATCGACCTATGGCAATGGTTTCTTGTAACCACTGCTATAGGTCTGACCTATGGCATCAGTTTCTTATAACCGCTGCTATAGGTCCAACCTATAATGAAAATCGCTGCCGTAGGATCTATGACAGCAGTTTTAAAAATCGCACATACGACAGTGGTTTCGAAAACCACTGCCATAGTATGCACTGCCATAGATCCTTTTTATAGTAGTGATATTTTTTGTCTATCCATAAGAAATGTTCATCATTAAAGTATGTGTTATTAGTAAGATTTCAAAAATGCATAATCCTATCGATTTCTAATAGGTATGGCCCTATCCTTTTTAGAAAAAAAATAATCTTGTTATTGTTATTAGTCAATATTTTATTCCATTATTATAAAAATTTTAGTAGTATCTCCTCATGGTTCTCCAAGTATACGATGTGAATACGATGCCTATGCATCCTATCCAATATATACCTGAAGAACAGAGTAGAGATAACTACTGAATACTATATAACAAAATAAAATATTGACTAATAGTAATAATAAGATTAAAGTTTTTCTAAAATATCCAAAAATAGGGCATCAAGAGTCGATCCCAATCCCAAAATGACCAAAAATTAATGGGACATCCAAGAGTCGATCTTGATTGGGATCGACTCTTAAATAGAAATCTATGGCTCAATGCAATTTAGCTACCATCACTGAACATATATTCAGGGATGGATTCCTAATTTATCAAAAAAGAATCTCTGCATTTTGGCAAAGTTTTCTCTAAAATATAGATGTTTTTCATATTAAATTATAAACTTCAGCAGGAACTAAATAGTAAGACACTACAAGAATCTAGACTATTAGCGATGGTGAAATACCATCGCTAATAGTCCATCTGCCATCGTTAATAGAGACATCATCACTAATACCATCATAAAAGCCAATCTAAAAAATTCTTATTGCTAATTAGGCCCATTAGCGACAACAAAAATTGATGTTTCTAATAATAGAATTAGCAATGACTTTAGAGATGGAATAAATCTATCTTTAATTAATTTTTAAATATATTTTTAATTTTTTTTTTAAAAATATTAGAAATGACTATTTTGCTGCTAATGCCATCGCTAATTATTATTAGCGATCAATTATTCTATTGCTAATGCCATCTTAAATTTTATTTAATTTTTAAATTAAATAAAAAAATAATTTAAAAAATATTAGTGATGGTATTTTGGTGTGTAATGCCGTCACTAATATCAACGACAATAGTTAATTTAGTTTTTTTAAAAAAATTAATAGTAATATTTTTTAAAATTTATTTTAATTAATCATAATAAATTATAATTTCTAATTACTATTATAATTAAAATTTAAAGATAATATGATAATTAAAAATTTAAAACTAATTATATTATATTAAAAATAAAAATTATATAATTTTTTTACAAGCAATATCAAAAAAATATAATACTTAAAAAAAAATAGGTCTGATCCTCGTCATCATTCGCCTCCTCCTACTGCTCCTCTTCAGCAGCTGGTGGATGAAAGTTAGATGTCCTAGCATTCAATAATGAAATAAATAAAATAATATTAATAAGTTTTGATATGGAGACGTATCTTTCGATATGGAGGTGTATCTTTTGATACACTATTCTAATTTTTGAATAGATTATTTCTATATATTTCATTTGATGATACGGAGCTATAGACATCTCCAGTCCATCAATTGAATATTTAGATTGAATTTTTAGCTCCTAGATCCTCTTCCAAGACTCAAACCTAAATATATGAAGCTTCTAAAAATAAAAAATTAAAATAATTAAAATAAATTTTTAATTTAATTATTTGATGTGATGTCTGGAATGACGAGTCCAGCTGGTTGTGCAGCTATGGGTCTTGGAGAAGCTCTACGATCATATCATGGATGACAGCTAGGAGACTCTGAGGTTGCTCGCTCAGAAGCCTTTACATGACCTCCTCCACGTGTACATCGCTCTAGGTCTAGGACTTCGAGATCTGTAAGGATGCCGAATGATATCAAGGTGGTGGAGGGTCGAAGCTATGTCTGAATCCTACGATTCGGCTCCTACTCACCCCTTCGGTGGTGCTGAATCATCCCTCAAGGTCAAGGGGAGGTTGAGAAGATGGATCATCATTGTACCTCTCAGCAACGTACGTCGCATAATGCATTTGCATAGTTCAGAAATATATTAGTTGTAATATAAAAATTAGATCCTATAACAACTTAATTAGTAAATAAAGTTTGAAGTTCTTACCATGATTTATCATGATGTAGAATGTAAATAGTCACCAGTCCTCCTAGACTGGTGTGTGGCCTACCACAACTGCAGTTGGTCTGGTGGATGACCCAACTGCTGTGCCTACAATAAATAAATAATAAAATTAAATTAATTAAAATACATATATAAGAGTTTTTTCAATTTTAGTAAAGAGCTTTGATATTGATTTCTTACTAGTCTGTCAGCCACAATATGTATACCGATCGAGCCGTCCGTATGCCTGATCGAATCCTACTAGATGGCCCGATTCTGCCTGGCCCTCTGCTGCCTACTAGAGTACTCCTCACTGCTCCACTGGTCGTAGAGGGTCTGCTATATGTCTTTCCGCATCTAATGATCCGTGAAAGATCTCCAGTCTAATGATGACTGAAAATCAAAGTGCTGGATGGTGGACTGCTTGAGGCTATAGAGGCCATCTTAGAGCCTCCATGTGGCCACCTTCTCGAAGATCTTATGGCCAACCTCCTCATCCTAAGAAGTCTCGAATCGATAGTAGTCCTACAAGATAGAAGCAAGCATGTATTTATATGTAATTAAAATACCAATGCATCAAAAATTTAAAAATTAAACTAGTTTTGACTTATTAAAAGCATCCATCAGGCTGCACCACGTGCTTCAGATGGCCAGCTAAAAAACTCATTCATCGATCTTAGCATCAAGCATCAGATGATGCCAGTAGCCATACGAGATACTCCAGACTCTTTAAACATGCTATAAAATTGATTTTGAATAATAAATATTAACTCTAGAATTATTAAATTAGAAACATATTAATTAAAGTTGTAATACTTACGAGCGGCTCTGAACGTGGATGAGCTATCTATCCTCCGATTGAGTTGGAGATGCCGCAAGTCGGGTGAGTCCTCGACCATGACTCTGTGTCTATGAGCCGATCGCTATTGCATATGATTATAGAGTCATTGGTGATCCCTTATCACTTGACATGAGATGTGCAGAACCATGCGAGCTGACCACATGATGCTCTCTCCTTGAGAGCTCTGTCCATGGCTGGAATGGCTTCAAACTTTAGAAGACATGATGTATAATATCTAAAAATAAAAATAAAAATCAAAGCAAGTAGATGACCTAAAAAATAGTTCAAACAAAATATATATCAAAACATAATAAGATGATCAAAATTTAACTCATGTGTAACAAAGATTGTTAGTTAGCATATGTAATGTATCAGCAGAAAAATAATTCTCGTCCAACAATATATGATAATGTGTTGGTCTACTGATCCCCTAATTTAAGCATTATCTGACTCTCATCTAGTAGTACATGATAATCTCAGTATATGAAAATGTAAAGAAGGCTCAGATTTGCCACTGAAAAATTAGGCATTGTGCGTTCCTCTACACCTTTAACCATGAGATGGCTGTAAGCGATTATCTATGATATAACAGACCATCCAAGCTTCTCCTATTTTGCAAGTTCTTCTGCACCAAAGTATAGTGAGGTGGCTGTAAGTGGTTGTCTGCAATGTAACAAACCATCCAAGCTTGACCATACAACAATAAGAACAAAATATATCACCTTCATTTAGGTGCATCTCGCACATGCAGTCATCATAGCCTCTATCTTCGAGCCCCCGACTGCCTCCTTGAGCTGTAAATTAGAAATATAAATTTTATTAAAAAATAAAATAATAACTTAAAGATAAAATTCATGTGCTCGCATAGTCATCTGATAAGCCCCAAGTCTGCATGGACGAGATGCATGTCTTGACCGTCCGTCTGCATTTGCAATAATATCTTTTACTTCTATGATTATGCTTTTGGGAGTGCTGCACTCTTAGGGCAAGGACGGGCTCGTTGTCTTTATAAGAGATGCGTCAATAAAGAAATGCTTGATAGTGATACAATAGTTGTCCATTCATATAGGAGTGGATTTTTGCCAAACTACAAGCTTGGTATCTGCATAGGAACATGTGGGAGATAATATGTGCGGACAGAAAGCTCTACTTGTCTAATATATTTACTGATGTGCAAGAGCTTAACGATGATAGGCTCGAGTATATGATTAGCATATTTGGTAGATTTAATCTAGTTATTAGTGAAAGCCTATATAATAATCTTTTAGATAGTAATTACCATAGTCGTGATAGACTATAGGGATTGCTATTGTTATAGCCCTGCTTAGCCTCTAGGAGATAGCAACCATATAGAGGTTAAGCATGACTATAACCAATAGCAACCCCATCCATCATGACTATAATGGTTGCAATCTAAAAGATTATTACATGGATATCCATCAATAGCTAGATCAAATACAAAATGTGTTAATCATCTGCTCAAGCCATCACCATTATGCTCTTGCACATTAGCAAGGTCTTGGACAAGTAGAGCCTCCAAAGCCCTTGCAATTGTCTCTCACATCTCAATCCTCATACAAGTACCAACGCTTGTAGTTTGGCATAAATTTACTACTATATAAATGGACAACTATTTTATTCCTATCAAATATTTTCTATTGACATATTTCTTACAAGAACAAAAGCCCATCCTTGAACTAAGAGTGCAGCACTCCCAAAAGCATAATCACAAAAGTAAGGGACATCATTGCAAATAAGAATGGTTTGCAATGCTATCCGAACCTTTCCTTAGTTCGAGTGCTCTGCATGTCAAGATCGAAGTGCGTAGGATACATCTAGGGCTTGTGTTTGCAATGTTGCCTGAACCTTTCCTTGGTTCGAGCACTCTGCATGCCAAGTTCGAAGCACATAGGGTACGTCTTAGCCTCGTGTTTGCAGCTCGAACCTTCCCTCAATTTGAGCACTCTGCATGCCAAGATCAAAGTATGCAAGGCATGTCTCGGGCTTGTGTTTACAATGTAGTCCGAACCTTTTCTCGATTTGAGCACTCTACATATTGAGACCGAAGCGTGCAGGGTACATCTTGGCCTCATGTTTGTAGCCTGAACCTTCCCTTGGTTCAAGCACTCTACATAACAAGATCAAAGCACACAAGGCACATCTCAGACTAGTGTTTGCAATGCTGCCCGAACCTTTCTCAGTTCGAGTGATCTGTATGTCGAGACTGAAGTGCGCAAGGCACGTCTCGGCCTCGTGTTTGTAGCTTGAACCTTCCCTCAATTTGAGCACTCCACATGCTAAGATCGGAGCATGTAGGGCACATCTCGGATCGGCGTTTGCAATGCTATTCGAACCTTCTCTTTGTTCAAGCATGTTGCATGCCGAGATTGAAGTGCATAGGGCACATCTCGACCTTGTGTTTGTAGCCCAAATCTTTTCTCGGTTTGAGCTCTCTACATGCTGAAACCTAAATCCCATATAAATTAATACATAATTAAATAATTTTAAATATCTAATTATGCTTAATTAATATAATTTAAATAAAAAATAATTTTTAGTGATGGCATTAGCTGTCGCTAATACCGTCGTTAATACTCATAATAGAAGAAGGCTACCTGTTGCTCCATAAATTAATTTTGATAATTACAAAGCATTTGAGAGGATTACTAATGAATTTGGCTTGGAAAAAGATTTTTTATATTTTAGGGGTAAAATCATAATTTTATTAAGTTTTGATTTGAGAGCCTCAAGAGCAAGTATAGAAGATTTTTTATCCTTTAGAGGCATCCCATGATTTTTGGATGCATATTTTGAGAGAAAATCAAGTTTGAAGCAAAAGGATCGACCTCTAGATCATCTCCTATTGAAACGGGCTGTTTGGCATGCTATCTTTGTGCCAAGGGTCGACCCTAGGGTCAACCTCTACTATTCCGAAGGCCAAAAATATAGAATAGTTGATTTTCTAGATTCTGTCTCAGAGGTTGACCCTTGTGCCAGAGGTCGACCCATGAGTCATCCCCTATGATGGAAATCTTCTACAACGGCTAGTTTTATCCTATTTTTGTAGCTTTTAATGCTTTTCTTAAGATCTCCAATGGATACAAATCTTGTTAAGGATTCTCTCCTCCATCTATTGAAGATTTAAAAGGCTTTCAAAAGAAAAAAAACATAAGAGATTGAAGGATTGATTATCAGCCCTAAGCAAAAAGCATTCATCAAGAAAAGAAGCTTTTATTTTCAAGTTCACCAACCTCTCAAGAGCTCATTCAAGTCTCCAGCAATCTTGAGAAAAATTAGAAAAGCTTCTCCATTATTGTGAAAAGCATTCTTAAGTTTTTATATGCTAATTAAGGGAGCTAAATTTGTTATTCAATGTCATTAACTCTTATACTCTTCTTTATTATTTTGATTTAAGTTTTGAGAGTTTCAAAACTTGGAAAAGATTGATCCAAGCCTTAAATCGGAGTGTGTAGGGTTGGCTTGTATTTGAGAAATAAGTGTGCTAGCTTGGGATAGCTAGGGTCAGAGGTACCGACATTATATTCTGGTTGAATACGTTTAGTGGTTTTGAATTTTCAAGTAGAAGCTTGGAGAGTGGAAGTAGGTGCAAGGAAGGCACCAAACCACTATAAATCTTTATTATTTATGGTGTGCTTGCTGTCTTTCTTTTCTTAGTTTATTAAATTCTTGCTTTCTAATCTTTTATATATTTATCTAACCTAAATTGCTTCACACATACTACTTGCATATCATCATTCAATCTTAACAACTTTAAATTAGCATTAAAATTTTAAAAACCCAATTCACCCTCCCCCTCTTGGATTGCATAGTTGGGCAATAAGTGATATTAGAGTCCGGTGCTCTAATCCTACTTTGATTTAACCATCAAAGAGTCAAAGATCTATTACAATCCAAGTTAATATATCTCTAGCCAAGGGACAGTCGATCCACAAACTGACCTCCACTTTTTAATGGGTCAAACTATACCTATTGAAAAGCTCGGATGAGAATATTCATACAAGCACTTGACTATGATATATAGAGTATCATAGTTAATAGACCACACACACTCACTAAGATAATTGGTGTGGAATTAACCAAATCTGAAAAGAAATGGGATGAGGTTGATAAGAAAATGGCTCAACTCAATACAAGAGCCATGAATGTTTTATATTATGCTTTAAATGCTAATAAATTTAATCACATTTCAACATGCATGTCAGCTAAGAAAATATAGGATAGGTTAGAAGTAACTTATAAAAGCACTAATCAAGTTAAGGAGTCAAAAATTAACATGCTTGTGCATAAATATGAACTTTTCAAAATGGAACATGATGAGTCAATAACTGAAATATTTACTAGATTACGAACATTATAAATGATCTTAAAAGTCTTGGCAAGTCTTATTCTAACAGTGACCTTATGAGGAAGATTCTTAGATCTTTGCCAATGAGACCAAAGTGACTGCAATCTAAGAAGCCAAAGATCTGAATGTTTTATCCTTGGAGAAGCTTCTAGGATCACTAATGACGCACGAGCTAAGCATAAAACAACATCAAGAAGAAGATGTCAAGAAAAAGAAGATAATAGCCCTTAATTCCATCACTCAACAAGATAAGAAATTCGATGAAATGGAAGATGAAGAACAAGATGAAGAAATAGCCCTCATTATAAGAAAGTTCAAGAGATTTTTGAAGAGAAAACAAGGGTTAAGGAAGATGCTACCTACCAAAGGGGAGCATAGCAAGGAAAAGGATAAGGAGCAGCCTCTTATTTGCTATGAATGTAAGAAGTCGGGGCACTTTAGGTTTGAATGTCCTCAACTTAAAAAGATTTTCAAGAAATACAAAAAATGGCTATGGTGGCAACATGGAGTGATAGTGATGACTCAAGCTTCAAAGAGGAAGAAGCTCATGAACAAGCCAACCTGTGCCTTATGATACATGAAAATGAGATGTGTCTTGCATCCAAAGAAGAAAATCGAAGATGGTATTTTGATAGCGGATGCTCAAAATCCATGATCGATGATGAATCCTAATTCATCATGCTTGATGCTAAAAATGGAGGAATGATCACCTTTGAAAACAATGATAAAGAAAAGATTATCGATATAGGTAACATTGGTATCACTCCCTCCAAGTATATTGAAAATATTTTATTAGTAGATGGTTTGAAACATAATCTCTTAAGCATTAGTCAACTTCGTGATAAGGGTTACAAAGTTATTTTTGAATCTTCATTATGCATTGTAACTAGTCTCAATGATAATGACATTAAGTTTGTTGGACATAGACATGATAATGTTTATATGATAGATTTGAATGATCTTTTTATAATAAATATGCAATGTCTGGTAGCTATGAATGCCAAAATTAATGAGACTAGTTAGCTTTGGCACCGTAGGCTTGCACACATTAGTATGCATTTACTTTCAAAGCTTATCAAAAAGGAATTAGTTATCGGTTTACCAAAATTAAACTTTGAAAAAGATAAAATTTGTGATGCATGCCAACTAGATAAACAAACTAGAGTTTCATTCAAATCTAAGAACATTGTTTTAACTTCTAGGCCATTGGAACTATTGCACATGGATTTGTTTGGTCCTATAATAACAACAAACTTAGGTGAAAACGTCATGGTTTTGTAATTATCGATGACTACTTATGTTTTACATGAATTTTCTTTTTGGCACACAAAGATGAAACTTTTCATGTTTTTTCAAAGTTTTATCAAAAGGTTACAAATGAAAAAGGGTTTTCAATTCAAAGCATTTAAAGTGATCATGGAACTGAATTTGAAAACCAAGACTTAAAAAAAAATTTTGATGAAAAAAGAATAAGCCATAATTTTTCAGCACCTAGGACATCTCAATAAAATGGGATGGTAGAAAGAAAAAATAGGACTCTAGAAGAAATGACCCATACTATGCTATATGAAAGCAACCTCCTAAGATACTTTTGGATGGAAGTAATTAATATGGCATGTTAATGGGAGAAAAATAAAAATTTTAAAATTTTAAGTCCTCGAAAAAGTTAGTATTTAGTATTTAGATACCTGATTATGCTTAAGAATTGAATTAAACTAAGCATTTTTAAAAGAAAATTGATGCACAGATCAGAGAATCTGTGAGATATTGAAGAATCAAGTATTAAGAAAATTCAATAAAGAGTTAAGTCTAGAATATAAAAAGTTTTTCTTTTGAGTATTTTTAATTTTTTCTACTAGCATTAAAGAAAAATCTATTTTTTATAGTTTTTGTGTAGGGTAACTATACGTTTCTTCACATAATTTTTTTTTTATAGTTTCCAAGTATTTCTCACTGAGTAACCAGGCCTCTTTGCTTAAGCAAGCATTGAGTTTCATGTCAAAAGATAGAAAGGACAAAGAAGCTCATTATAAAGCTAGTCTTAACTCGTAGCCTATTTGATTGGAGCTAGTAAGCCCGAGGGATATTCTATACGTAGTGCCCTAAAGCCAACTGGTTTGAAAGTCATTGGCCCAAGACTCGCTACATGGATCAAATAGAAAGCTTAAAGGATTAAGAAACTTAATAGTGATACAATGTTAAAAAAAAAATATTAATTTTTCACCGAGTAATCGAATTCCATTGCCTAAGTAAGTAATGATATTCGCATCAAAAAGTGGGCAATGTGAAAATAAAAATTAATAAATGAAGGGTAGAAGTAGCAATACACTTGCCTATATGAAAGTTTAGATAAATCAGAGATAAAGGTAGGATGATTTAGAAAAAGTTCAAAAAAATTTAATATTCTTTACTTAATTTTGCTATTGATAAGTATTAATATCCTAATGATATACCTTACTTATACTCTACTGAATATTAATGGCTATTTTGAAAACTACTTAGGTAAAATTCGAAACTCTAAAGTTAAAAGATATTTAAAATCAAATTATTTTTTTACTCGAGGATGAGCAAAGCTTAAGTTAGGGGGTGTGATAAGTACTATAAATTCATCAATAAAAGTATTAATTTATCAATTAATTTATATTAATTTTTAAAAATTAATGATCAATTTATATATATTTTTGAGAAATTAATATTTTTATTAATTAAAAAATAATAAAAATTAAAAAATAAAATTTTATAATCAATGAAAAGAGCTCATTTTTTTTATCATAATGAAATAAATTTCGAGCAAAACGAAGCTAAAATGGAGAATATATGAATTTCTAAAGAAATAAAATAAATAAAAATTAAATAAAAAATAACATACGGCTCAGCCGGCTTAAGCCGCCACGCCATATCAACCAGCACATCCAAACGTGCCGAGCCAAGCTGACAAGCCAGTGTGCCAAGCTAGCAACGCTAGCCGACTCAACTGCGGAAGCCATCAGTCGGTCCACGATCCAGGCATGGACCGCCAGCTCAATAGAAATCGACAAATCATGGAGTGACATGTGGTGGACCTAGACCCTTAAAGGATTCACAAAAAATCTATCATGGCTCATAGGGCATTTTGGACTTTTCACTCGGCAAGAGGAGGCGCTGATTCATTGCGGTGTACGGTGCATCCAGTCCATGCGGTTCATAGGAACAGTATTTACGCGATCGGACGGATCCGATTGATTGCAGTCAAGATCGGACGGTGGAGGGAATTTTCTACTTCAGGCTTCATGCAGATTGCCATCCAATGGTAGCGCTCGATCCAGGGGATGATCTGACGGTGGAGAGAGAGCTCCTGGCAGTGATCAAGACTCCCAGATCGCGATCAGCGGTCAGATTTTCTCCATCAACGCGCAATCAATGGTCGGAATTTAATCCAACCTAATCTGGGTCGATACATATCCGATTTTGATGATTTTTGGTCCATTAGATTCCTATTGAATGGCTAGATTTTACCAGACCTCACCAGAATTTGTCTAAGACTTTTTTTAATCTAAATTTCGCTCGAATTTCTTCCTATTTTGACGATTAAAACATCCTTAGTCCCACATTGCCTACAGAAAAACTCTCCAACCTTCCAACACCTATAAATAAGACCTCAGGCCTCTAAAATTTGTAATCTTCGATCAAGGTGAAGTTTTGGTATAGGGTGAAGTCAGGCTTTGGATTAGAGGCTGCTTCAAAGCAATAGGTGTCGAGAAGAAGAGCTTCTACACCATCTTTTTACCAATGTCGATCCAAGATCAGGGATCAACCTATTTTAATTTTTTTTATGTATTTAAATTATAAACTTTTTAATTAATATAATATTTATTTTCATATTCTTTAATTTCATACTATTTATTTTTATTATAATTTAATTTTTATACTTTAATTATTGCTTTTTATTTTATTGCAAGTAGATGCTAAGATCTAACTAGTAGATCTTAGTACCAAGTTTAAATTTTTATACCTTTTAATTTTTGTCTTTTATTTTTTGACTTCATTTTTTATTTCAAAACTCTTTTCTTTTCTTTTTATTTTTAAAAATTAAAAATTTTAAAATTAAAATACTATCTTTTCTGTGGATTCGATCCAACTCACTGCTAGCTACATATTTTTAATTATTTTAAAAAGTTGGATTAAACTGATAAACATGGTGTCTTAACAATAACATCACATTCTTATCAAGTTTTTGGTGCCATTGCTAGAGAGAGCACAAACATTAAATTTTTGATCTCTTTAATTTTTTTATAAATAAATTATAAATAAAAATTTTATTTTTTTATAAATATTGTTTGCTAACTTTTTTTTTATTTTGCAGAAAAAGAGGTTAAAGAACAAAAAGAACCAGGACAAGGAATAAATCATTTAGTTTTGCACCGTGAGATCAATCCTAACCCTATTTATTTATTTATTTATTTATTTTTAAATTAAATTTTAAAAAGATATATCTATTTAAATCTAATTAAAAATCTCATGACAAGATTAGAAATTCTAACTGCTTAGAGCATGCATCATATTAGTTTTATTTTTATTTTATTTTATTTATTTATTTATTTTGATGATCGCTGGAGATAAGATAAGCTCTTGAATTTAATCAATTTCATGTATCTACTTTAGTTGTATAGAATCTCTTGTTGAAAGTGATTGTGCATATGCATCTTTAAATCAACTTAAGGGCACAACCCAATGAATCAAGATAAGATGAGGATTTGATAATCCTTTCTTGGCCCACAAATAATTAACTAGCATTCTGCATTAACCTAAGTCTTTAATTTTAAAATTAATTAGACATTAGCCCTAGGAGCTCAAGCTCAATAGGACAAGGAACCCTAAGAGTTGAACCAGGTTAGGGTTAGTCAATTTGACTAGTGTCTAGGAAAGTGGTTCAGGGATGACTGGGTCTGAAGAAAGATGATTTCTAATTGATTCCGTTAGCTTACCTGGCCAAGCACAATTGGTGTCTAAGGCAAGCAACGGGAGGACTCCCATCGACCTTATACTTATTTGGCCAGTTGATTGGCTGATCCTACACTTATAGTGCTCGAAGGCTGACTTGGAATAGTTAGAAGCTATCTAGGTCTAGGCTGATCTTAGATTAGGATTAATTTATTTGAAACTTATTTAAAAATAAATTTTTTTACTTTAGATAGTTTCAATGTCTATTACCCTGACATAAGGTTGACCTGGCATAACGGGAAGTTATGTTGCATGGTTGTCCTAGGGTATGAAAAGGTTGCATTAACTTAGAACTTAAAAAAAAAGAGAGTTTAAAAAAAAAAATAAAATAAAAATTAAGAAAATTGAGAATATAGTGAATTCTCCAACACCCGTGTAGAGAAGGATTTCAGGTCGACTAGTCAAAATAGATTTAGTTCCTATTTTAGATCCTACAATCTCAACATCCATAATGGATTTAGCAAATCAGCCTCAGCCTCAAACCCTTAAGGACTTATGTTATCCAGTTGGTTCCGTCCAACCCTCTTGCATCAGGTTGCCCCAACCCACAGCAAACAACTTTGAAATTAAACCTCAAATCATTAACATACTTTCAAAATTCATGAAAATAGAGGATGCATATATATTCATTAGGAAATTTAAAGAGGTTTGTGCAACCATGAAACTACAATAATTGTCAGAGGATGAAATCAAACTGAGATTAATCAATTTTGCCCTTAAGGATAATTCCAAAAAGTGGCTTTATAGTCTTCCAAATCAATCTATCACAACCTAGGAGGGCTTTGTGAGAATATTCTTAAAAAAATATTTTTCTCATCATAAAATAGCTAGAATTAGAAATGAAATAAACCAATTCTATCAACTAGCTAGTGAATCATTTTGGAAACACTTCAACCGATTCAAGAACCTCTTAACCCAATGTCCATACCATGGAATAGAAACTTAGAGGCTATGCCAAATAATTTATGAAGGATTAGATTCAAATTCCTAAACAATGCTAGAGTGCATGTGCTAGGGACAATTTATGTACAAAGAATCAAATGAAGCTTGGCAATTTTTAGAAGACCTAGCCGAGAAAAATTTATAATGAAAAACAACTAGGAAACTAGAAAAATCCACACCTTCAAGAGATGGAATATACCAAATTCAAACCTCTGTAGCTACAGAAGCCAAAATTGCAACTTTGACACATAGGTTAGAGGCCTTAGAACTTCAGAGACCAGCCAGGGTGAACCAAGTGTCTGCACTCATGTGCAATGGGTACAATACACCAAACCATGTCCTTGAGGAATGTCCCCTCCCAATGAACCAATTAGATAATGGATGTGCACAAGTGAATGCCACATATTAGAGACCGTTGAACAATCCCTATGCACCCACTTATAACCTAGGTTGGAGGAATCATCCAAATTTTTCATGATCACAAAATCCAAATGTAGGCGGTCCAAGTTTCAATCAGCAGAACCCAAGGCCTAATCCTGTGATAAATACCCTGCCACCACCAGGCTTTAATATTAATGAAAAAAAAACTTAGTTCTTTAGAGAAAAGCCTGGAAGCCCTAGCCAAATCTAATGCTGACACCAATGCCACCTTAAGCAATTTCATGCAAACCATGAGCCAAATTCTGAATTCAAATTCTCAAGCCATAGTCCGCTTGGAAATGCAAGTGAGTCAGCTAGCATCTACCATAAGTGAACGTGAACGAGGTAGGCTACCTAGCCAACCTGAGTCCAACCCAAGGAATCAAAATGGTAGACCATCTCAAGAAAACCAGGTTAATCAAGTTAATGCTATTCATTCCTTGAGATTAGAAAAATAAGTGGATAATAAGGTAAATACACCTGACACTAGAGAAGACTTGAGTGCTGAGTCTGTTGAGCCACCCAATAAATAATCTATCTTACAAACTCAAGCTCCCAAAACTGATAGTGCCCCAAATCAGATGCCCACAATCTCTAGAGCTCCTTTTTCGAATCGATTATGATCTAATAAATAATCAAAATATTTAGATAAAATGTTAGAGATATTTAAGCAAGTTCAAGTAAATATTCCTCTACTAGACATGATCCAATAAGTTTCGACTTATGCCAAATTCTTAAAAAATCTTTGCACTAAGAAAAAGATGACTAATGTACCAAAGAGAGCTTTCTTAGCAGCAAGTGTGAGTTTATATTTGTTAAGTCATATGCCTATAAAGTACAAGGACCCAGGGTGTCCAACAATTTCATGTGTCATAGGAGAAATCCACATTAAGAAGGCGTTACTTGATTTAGGGGCTAGCGTAAATATTTTACCCTATTTAGTTTATGAGCAATTAGGATTGGAAAAGCTTCAGCCAATAGGGATCACATTACAATTAGCAGACCGATCTTTTAGGATCCCCAAGGGAATGGTAGAAGATGTTTTGATTAAGGTTGGAAATTTTATCTTTCTAGTTGATTTTGTCATTTTGGAGACTGAGCTAATATCAAATCCTAAGGGTCAAATTCCAGTAATTTTAGGAAGACCATTCCCAGCTACTACTAATACTGAAATCAATTATCGGAATGGACTTATGAAACTATCTTTTAGAAACATGACTATCGAGCTGAATATTTTCAATTTGGAACAGGAATCTATCAAGCATGCTAATGTAAGTGTAGTCCAAGATGAATTTTATGAACCTATAGACATTAGCGATGAGAAAGTCGATCTTGAATCTAGTATCTGGCCAACCCATGAATATGAGAACCTAGATAAAATACTTGGAGATAATAAAAATGGTGAGAGATGGGAGCCTCCCACTGAACCACTCATAGAAATAACTAAACTATCACCTGAGTCATCAAAAGAAGAGGCACCCAAAGTAGAGTTGAAATCCCTCCTTGAGCACCTCAAGTATGTATATTTAGGTCTAGAGAAAACCTTGCCTGTAATTATTGCATAAGACCTGAATCCTAACCAAGAGGAGGAATTATTAACGATCTTAAGAGAAAATCGAGAAGCAATAGACTGGACCATGACAGACATTAAAGGAATAAGCCCTTCCATAGTTCAACATAGGATACACTTAGAGGAAGAGGCTAAACCAACTCGAGATGCCCAAAGAAGATTGAACCCAGCCATGAAGGATGTAGTCAAAAAGAAAATTCTGAAGTTGTTGGATAATGGAATTATTTATCCCATTTTTGATAGTTCGTGGGTAAGCCCTGTACAAGTGGTACCGAAGAAATCTGGGATAACAGTAGTCCAAAATGAAGCTAATGAACTTATCCCAACTAGGACCCAAATGGGGTGGAGGGTCTGTATAGATTATAGAAAATTGAATGCAGCTACAAAAAAAGATCACTTTTCTTTGCCATTTATTGATTAAATGTTGGAAAAGTTAGCCGGACAAGAATTTTACTATTTTCTAGATGGATACTCTGGTTATAATCAGATCTCCATAGCCCCTGAAGATCAGAAAAAGACCACATTCTCCTGTCCATTCGAAACCTTTGCTTATAGGCGTATGCCCTTTGGACTATGTAATGCTCCAGCAACCTTCCAGAGATGTATAATCAGCATATTTTTCGATATGATTAAACGATTTCTAAAATTTTTTATGGATCACTTTTCTATCTTTGGACCTAGCTTCTTTGAATGCTTAAACCATCTAAGACTTATTCTAGGAAGATGTAAGAAGAAGCATTTAGTTCTTAATTTAGAAAAATATCAATTCATGGTCAGAGAAGGTATAGTTCTTGGCCATGTAATTTCAAAGAAAGGAATAGAAGTTGATAAGGCCAAAGTTGACCTGATTGCAAGTCTTCCACCATCCAACATTGTTAAAGAAATTTATTCATTTTTAGGACATGCTGGATTTTATAGAAGGTTCAAACCTGATTTTAGCAAAGTGGCTCACCTTTTGACGAACTTGTTAGCAAAAGAAACAAAATTTGAGTTTACTTCTAAGTGCCTTGAGTCTTTTGAATTTCTTAAAAAGGCACTCATTTCAGCCTCCATCATTCATCCACCTATTTGGATCGAACCTTTTGAGCTCATGTGCGATGCATCTGATCATGCTGTAGGTGCAGTATTAGGTCAAAAAATCAACAAGCAGCCGAGAGTTATTTATTATGCAAGCAAAATATTAAATGATGCACAGCTTAATTACACCACCATGGAGACGGAATTCTTAGCTATTGTCTTTGTCCTAAAAAAATTTAGGTCCTATTTGGTTGGATCTCATGTTATTGTCTATACTGATCACTCAGCCATTAGACATCTCCTAGCAAAGAAAGATGCTAAGGCACGTTTAATTCGATGGATCTTGCTCCTTCAAGAATTTGATCTAAAAATTAAGGATAAGAAAGAGACAGGGAATGCAGTTGCTGATCACTTGTTCCGAATCATAGTTGCGCCATCTAACGAACCATCTGTCAATGAGTATTTTCTAGATAAACAACTCATGTCGGTGTCTACTGAACCTTGGTATGCGGATATTGTAAATTATTTAGCCATTGGTAAAGTGCCTTCTCATTGGACTAGTCAGGATAAACACAAACTCTTTTCCTAAGTAAACTATTTCATTTGGGATGATCCATATCTGTTTAAACAGTATCCTGATTAGATCATTAGGAGGTGTGTCCCTAATAATGAGGTTAAAAGTATTCTGTTATTTTATCATGACCAAGCATGTGGTGGTCATTTTGCATCTAAGAAGACTGCTGCCAAAGTACTTCAATATAGATTTTATTGGCCTAATTTATTTAAGGATGCACATGTGTACTGTAAAAGTTGTGATCAATGCCAACAAATGGGTCGGATTACAAAGAGAGATATGATGCCACTCAATCCAATCTTGGTAGTTAAAATTTTTGATGTTTGGGGAGTTGATTTTATGGGACCATTTCCAAATTTCTTTGAAAATGAGTATATCTTAGTGACTGTTGATTATGTTTCCAAGTGGGTAGAAGCTATTCCATGTAAGTCCAATGATAGCAAAGTGGTCATTAAATTTTTTAAGAAAAATATTCTCTCTCGCTTTGGTACTCCTAGAGCAATCATTAATGATCGGGGAATACATTTTTGCAATCAATCCTTTACCATATTAATGAAGAAATATAATGTTACCCACAAGTTAGCCACACCATATCATCCTTAAACTAGTGGGCAAGTTGAAGTGTCCAATAGACAAATCAAATAAATCTTGGAGGAAACTGTTAATGCCAATAGGAAGGATTGGTCTGTGAAATTAGTTGATGCACTTTGGGCTTACTGCACTACCTACAAGACCAACCTCGGAATGTCTCCTTATAGGATTGTGTTTGGAAAACCATGTCACTTGCTTGTTGAGTTAGAATATAAAGCCATGTGGGCAATAAAAAAATTAAATATGGGCTTAGACGAAGCCAGAAACCATAGAAAGCTTTAGATCAATGAATTAGAAGAACTGAGAAATGAAGCTTACGAGAATGTCAAGGTATACAAGAAATGGATGAAAGTATTTCATGATCAAGCAATTCATAGAAAATCTTTTACTCCTAGATAAAAAGTTGTTTTGCATAATTCAAGGTTACATCTTTTCCTGAAAAGCTTAGGTTTAGATGGATAGGACCTTTCTTTGTTAAAAAAGTTTTTCCGTATGGGGCTGTAGAGATTGAAAACCCAAGCAATGGTGTTGGTTTTAAAGTTAATGGTCAATGATTGAAACCATTCTTGGAATTACTCATAGAATCTATGGAGGAAGCCATGATTTTTTATGAACCAACATATCTCGGTTAGTCTGTTATCACTATTTAGTTTGGCTGAAGACTTTAAACTTAGCGCTCCTGGGAGGCAACCCAGCTTCTTTCTTTCTAATTAGTTCTTTTTTAGCATTATCAGATCAAATAAGCTCCATTGAATATGTTGGAGAGAGAGTTTAAATTTTCAAAGGCATATGCTGGACCAAAAATATAATCAGGTGTATTCTTTCATGTTTTTTATTATATCATTTATTTTTTCTTCTCCATTGAGGACAATGTCGATTAAGTTGGGGAAGAGAAAAATAAAAATTTTAAAATTTTAAGTCCTCAAAAATTTAGTATTTAGTATTTAGATTCCTGATTATGCTTAAGAATTGAATTAAACTAAGCATTTTTTTAAAAAAATTGATACACAGATTAGAGAATCTATGAGATATTGAGGAATCAAGTATTAAAAAAATTCAATAAAGAGTTAAGTCTAGAACATAAAAAGTTTTTCTTTTGAGCATTTCTAATTTTTTCTACTAGCATCAAAGAAAAGTCTACTTTTTATAGTTTTTGTGTAGGATAACTATACGTTTCTTCATATAAATTTTTTTTTTATAGTTTTCAAGTACTTTTCACTGAGTAATCGGGCCTCTTTGCCTAAGCAAGCATTGAGTTTCGCATTAAAAGGTGGAAAGGATAAAGAAGCTCATTATAAAGCTAGTCTTAACTCATAGTCTATTTGATTCAAGCTAGTAAGCCCGAGGGATATTCTATACCTAGTGCCCTAAAGCCAACTGGTTTGGGAGTCATTGGCCCAAGACTCGCTACATGGATCAAATAGAAAGCTTAAGGGATTAAGACACTCAATAGTGATACAATGTTAAAAAAAAAAAAAAAAAAAGTTTTCCACCGAGTAACTGGGTCCTATTGCCTAAGTAAGCAATGATATTCGCATCAAAAAGTGGACAATATGAAAATAAAAATCAATAAATAAAGGGCAGAAGTAGCAATACACTTGCCTATATAAAAGTTTAGATAAATTAGAGATAAAGATAGGATAATTTAGAAAAAGTTTAGAAATATTTAATATTCTTTACTTATTTTTTTTATTGATTAGTATTAATATCCTAATGATATACCTCACTTATACTCTACTGAATATCAATGGCCATTTTGAAAACTGCTTAGATAAAATTCAAAACTCTAAAGTTAAAAGGTATTTAAAACTAAATTCTTTCTTTACTCGAGGACGAGCAAAGCCTAAGTTGGGAGGTACGATAAGTACTATAAATTCATCAATAAAAATATTAATTTATTAATTTATATTAATTTTTAAAAATTAATGATCAATTTATATATATTTTTAAAAAATTAATATTTTTATTAATTAAAAAATAATAAAAATTTAAAAATAAAATTTTATAATCAATAGAAAGAGTTTATTTTTTTGATCATAACAAAATAAGTTTCAAGCAAAATAGAGCTAAAATAGAGAAGATATGAATTTCTAAAAAAGTAAAATAAATAAAAATTAAATAAAAAATAACATACAGCTCAGTCGGCTCAAGCCGTCGTGCCATATAAATCGACGCATTTGGCCAAGCCAACAAGTTGGTGTGCCAAGCCGGCAATGCTAGCCGACTCAGCCATGGAAGCCGTCAGCTGGTCCACGATCCAGGCGTGGACCGCCAGCTCAGAAGAAATCGGCAAATCATAGAGCGACACGTGATGGACCTATACACTTAAAGGGTTCACAGAAAATCTATCGCAGCTCATAGGAAATTTTGGACTTTTTACTCACTGAGAGGAGGCGCTGATTTGTTGTGGTGTACGATGCATCCGATCCACGTGGTCCATGGGAACAGTAATTATGCGATCGGACGGATCCAGTTGATTGCGGTCAAGATCGGATGGTGGAGTGAATTTTCTACTTCAGACTTCATACGGATCACCATCCAACGACAGTGCTCGAACCAGGGGATGATACAATGGCGAAGAGAGCTCCCGACGGTGATCAGGACTCTTAGATCGTGATCAACGGTCAGATTTTCTCCATCAACATGCGATCAATGGCTAGAATTTTATCCGACCTAATCTGGGTCGATACACATCCAATTTTGATGATTTTTGATCCGTTGGATTCCTATTGAATGGCTAGATTTCACCAGACCTCATCAGAATTCATCCAAAACTCTTTTTAATCTAAATTTCACTCGAATTTCTTCTTATTTTGATGATTAAAATATCCTTAGTCCCACATTGCCTACAGAAAAACTCTTCAGCCTTCCAACACCTATAAATAAGACCCCAGGCCCCCAAAATTCATAATCTTTGGTCAAGGTAAAGCTTTGGTATAGGGTGAAGTCAGGCTTTGGATTAGAGACTGCTTCAAAGCAACGAATGTCGAGAAGAAGAGTTGGGCTTCTACACCATCTTTCTGCCAATGCCAATCCAAGATTAGAGATCAGCCTATTTTATTTTTTTTTTCTTTTTTTTATGTATTTAAATTATAAACTTTTAATTAATACAATATTTATTTTCATGTTCTTTAATTTTATGCTCTTTATTTTTATTATAATTTAATTTCTGTAAAAACTTGATAAGAACGTGATGTTGTCGTTAAGACACCATGTTTAGCAGTTTAATCTAATTTCTTAAAATAATTAAAAATATGTAGCTAGTAGTAAGTCAGGTCAAATTCATAGGGAAGGTAGTATTTTAGTTTTGAAATCTTGGATTTTTGAAAAGAAAAAGAAAAGAAAAGAGTTTTGAAACCAAAAGTAAAGTTGGAAAATAAAAGGCAAAAATTAAAAGGTGTAGACTTGGTACTAAGATCTACTAGTTAGATCTTAGCATCTACTTGCAATAAAATAAAAAATAATAATTAAAATGCAAAAATTAAATTACAACAAAAATAAAGAGCATGAAATTAAAGAACATAAAAATAAATATTGCATTAATTAAAAAATTCATAATTTAAATACATAAAAAAATTAAAATAGGCTGATCTCTGATCTTGGATTGGCATTAGCAGAAAGATGGTGTAGAAGCCCAGCTCTTCTTCTCGGCATCCGTTGCTTTGAAGCAGCCTCTAATCCAAAGCCTGGTTTCATCCTGTACCAAAGCTTCACCTTGATCGAAGATTATGAATTTTGGTGGCCTGGGGTCTTATTTATAGGTGTTGGAAGGCTGGAGAGTTTTTCTGTAGGTAATATGGGACTAAGGATGTTTTAATCGTCAAAATAGGAAGAAATCTGAGTGAAATTTGGATTAAAAAGAATCCTGGATGAATTCTGGTGAGGTCTAGTGAAATCTAGTCATTCAATAAGAATCCAATAAACCAAAAATCATCAAAATTGGATGTGTATCAACCCAGATTAGGTTGGATTAAATTTTGGCCGTTGATCGCACGTTGATGGAGAAAATCTGGCCACTGATCGCGATCTAGGAGTCCTCATCACCGTCGGGAGCTCTCTCCGCTGTCGGATCATCTCCTAGATCGAGTGCTGCCATTGGATGGCAATCCACATGAAGTCTGAAGTAGAAAATTTCCTCCATCGTCCGATCTTGACCGTAATCAATCGGATCCATCCGATCGCGCAATTACTGTTCCCATGGACCGCGTGGATCAGATGCACCGCACACCATAATGAATCAGTGCTTCCTCTCGTCGAGTGAAAAGTTCAAAATGCCCTATGAGCCATAATAGATTTTTTGTGAACCCTTTAAGGGTCTAGGTCCACCACGTATCGCTCCATGATTCTCCGATTTCTGCTGAGCTGACGGTCCACACCTGGATCGTGGACCGACTGATGGCTTTTGCGATTGAGTCGGCTAGCGTTGCTGGCTTGGTGCACCAGCTTGTCGGCTTGGCTTGGCATGTTTGGATGCATCGACTGATATGACGTGACGACTTGAGCCGACTGAGCCGTATGTTATTTTTTATTTAATTTTTATTTATTTTATTTTTTTAAAAATTCATATCTTTTTCATTTTAGCTCTATTTTGTTTGAAACTTATTTTATTATGATAAAAAAAATAAGCTCTTTTCATTGATTATAAAATTTTATTTTTTAATTTTTATTATTTTTAATTAATTTTTTAATTAATAAAAATATTAATTTCTTAAAAATATATATAAATTGATCATTAATTCTTAAAAATTAATGTAAATTAATTGATAGATTAATATTTTTATTGATGAATTTATAGTACTTATCAGTATGTTACATCTTAAACCATGCCCTAATGAGACCAATTTTAAAGAAAACATCTTATGAGCTTTGGAAAAGGTAGAAAACCTAACGTTACTTTTTTTTATCTTTTTTTATTATTGATGTTTTATTTTGAATAATGGTAAAGAAAAACTAGAAAAATTTGATGCAAAATTTGATGAAGCTATTTTTCTTGGTTACTCCTCTTCTAATAAAGCTTTTAGAGTATTTAATAAAAGAACCTTTGTAGTAGAGGAGTCAATACATGCTATCTTTGATGAGACTAATGATCTTCCATCAAGAAAGAGTGAGGGTATTGATGATGCAAATCCTCTTATAGAAGGGATAAAGAAAATCACCCTAAAGGATTCAACAATTCAAAATCAAGAGGATCATGAAGACAAGCAAGAAAATGAGGGTGAAGGACAACAAGAACAACTTCAAAGTACAAATGATCTTCCAAAAGAATGGAGGTATGTTCACAATCACCCCAAAGAACTAATTATTGGTGATCCTATACATGGGGTAAGAACTCGCTCTTCACTTAGAGATGCATACAATCATTTTGCTTTTGTTTCTCATTTTGAACCTAAAACCATAGATGAAGCCGAAAAAGATTATAATTGGATAAATGCAATACAAGAGGAACTTAATCAATTCAAAAGAAATAATGTATGGACCTTAGTATCAAGACCTAAAAATCATCCAATAATTGACACAAAATAGGTATATAAAAATAAATTGGGTGAAAATAGAAATATAATTAGAAATAAATCTAGATTAGTTGCAAAGAATTATAATTAAGAAGAGAAAATTAATTTTGATGAGACCTTTACACCTATTGCTAGACTAGAAGTAATTAGACTTTTACTCGCTTATGCATGCTTTATGAATTTTAAGTTATTTTAAATGGATGTTAAAAGTGCTTTTCTAAATGGATATATTATCGAAGAAATTTATGTAGAACAATCTTCTGATTTTAAAAATCATGCTTTTCCTAATCATGTTTTTAAATTAATTAAAGCATTATATGGTTTAAAATAAGCACCTAGGGTTTGGTATGAGAGATTAAGTAAATTCTTGCTTAATAATAATTTTTTTTAAAAAAATATAGATACAACTCTTTTTATTAAAAGAGATCATGATGACATGTTAGTAATACAAATATATGTTGATGATATTATATTTAGGTCTACCAATGAAACTTTATGTCAAGATTTTACTAAGCTCATGCAAGAAAAGTTTGAGATGAGTATGATGGGTGAACTAACGCTCTTCCTGAAACTTCAAATCAAACAAATAAAGGAAGGAATCTCCATCACCCAAAGCAAGTACACAAGAGAGCTACTTAAAAAATTTGGAATGGAGAGCTCCAAAGCTATTGGTACTCCCATGAGTCCATCATGTAAACTTGACAAAAATGAAGGAGGTACAAGTGTTGATACAAAAGTCTATAGAGGCATGATAGGTTCTTTATTATATTTAACTGCTAGTAGACCAGATATCATGTTTAGTATTTATTTATGTGCACGATTTTAATCTAATCCAAAAGAATCATATTTAAATACTATAAAAAGAATATTTAAATACCTAAAAGAAACTCAATCCATAGGTTTATGGCACTCTAAGAATTCATCAATCGATTTAATTAGATATTCAGATGCAGACTTTACTGAATGTAGATTAGACAAAAAAAGTACTAGTAAAACTTGTCAATTTTTAGGAGTTAACTTAATCTCTTAGTTTAGTAAAAAGAAAAATTCAATAGCATTATCTACGATCGAGGCCGAATACATTGCAATCGAAAGTTACTATGCATAAATCTTGTAGATTAAGAAACAACTTGAGAACTTTGGCATTAAACTAAACAAAACTCGCATAAAATGTGATAGTACTAATGCCATAAATCTATCTAAGAATCCAATCCAATACTCTAGGTCAAAATACATTGAAATAAGACATCATTTCATAAGAAAGCATGTTCAAAATAATGATATAATTCTTAATTATGTTTGTACTGAAAAATAATTGGCTGATATTTTTACTAAGGTCTTGAGTGAAGATAAATTTTATGAAATAAGGAGAGAATTAAAAATTCTAGATTCTTTTGCTTAAATATCCTTCTTTTGATCCCAACTTATCCTCTACTAATATTTTTGGATCAATCCTTAAGACTTAATTTCATTGCTTTAAGTTAAAAATTATCCATCCTTCTTATCCTTTTCATGACTATAAGAAGAAAAATTATTTTTAAACCTAATAAAAAAAATCATGGATAAATAATTATACTTTACTTATCTCATGGATTTATTTGAGTATTCTAATGATTTTTAACATTTGGTTCATTTTAAGCAACTATTTATATTTTACATATTTTGATCATACTATTATTCTTTTTGAAAATTAATTAGTATCAAAAAATCATTTTTGATCTTAAAAAGAGGATTATTGATGAACATTCATGCCTTGTTCAGATTGATTAATTTTGAAAAATAAATTTAAGAAAAATACTCTTTTTAAGTCTTTTAATATTGATGTCAAGCAAAATATTTTAAAGAAGTTATTAAAACTAAATATTCAAAGAGGACTTTAGTTTTTAATCAATTGATATCAAATAGCCTAACATTTATCTTATATTTTATTGATTTTAACATATATATATAATAAAAAAAAGAAGAGATGATCCCTGAAAAATTGAATATATCTTATAGTTTGCTTTGAATGATATATTTAAAATCTTTAATCTTTGAAATGTTCCATCTCTCTTAAATCTTTGAAGTTCAAAATAATTTTATTTAATACATTTATTTTATTCAAAAAGGGGGAGATGTGTTTTTAATCTATATTATTCATAAATAGAATTAAAAAAAGAAAAGATATTCATTCTAAATTTATTATATTCTTTCAAAATGGGGAAGAAAAGCTAAAAGATAAATTTATCCAATAATAATTATGAAAAAGAGGGTGAGAAAATATTATGTGATGAATTTTTTGGTATTTATTCTTAAAAAATAAGGAAAAAGATGTTTGTTTGTTAAATATTATCTAGTTAGTCTTGACTGAATATTCTAATTAATTTGAGTTAAGGATAATAACCTTTGATTATTTTATGATCATTTTAACTTAAGCCTTCATGTGATTATTCAATTTAAATTTAATTGATTTGATTGCTAAATTATTTTTGATAACTAATTAGAGTTAAAACTAATTTAAAATATATTCTCACTCCAAATAAATTAATTTTGATACATACTTCTAATTTTAAAACTCATTTAAAAATATAAATATAATATAAAATTTTTAATGTACCTTTAGAAATTTTTATAAAATTATTTTTGCTCTGATACTATCTTTGTTTTGCTCAAAATATTTCTGATATATATCTTTTTTGAGCTTAATTGACTAAAATTTATTTAAGAAAAAAAAAAGTGAATAATGAATTAATTGTTGTGCTTGATTTCACTATTTAAATCTTTGAAAAGCTCTAATCCTCTTAAAGCCTAAAAGTACATACTTAAAAATCTGTTCAAAAAATCATATTCATTCAAAAAGAGGGAAAGCCTTTAATATTTGAATTTAAGCTAATTTTTGTAAAGAAAAAAATTTTAAAAGATAAGCTTTTAAAGAGAAGATGATTCATTTGATTTGATTTATTTTTTTGAATTTAATACATCTATCATTTGACACACTCCATCACATCTCTGATTTCTCATCTGATTCAGATGCTTCCAGTCATGATCTCTACTAGATTTAGTTTAGTTATCTTTATATTAGGTTATGATCCAGTATCTCTTAGTTATTTTTATGAATTGTTAATCAAGTCATGGTTGGTTATATTTTTTTTGGATCTAACTTATGGCATTGGTACTATTGGCTGCATGGGTCATGGATAGTTGTATCCATGAATTTTGTATGTTTTGATGGCCTAACTCTCATGTATGCTTTTGATATCTTTAGATCTTATATGTTTTGATGACTTGATGTTATGATTTATTGTGTGTGGAATGATGATCATTTGGATATAAATATGTGTATATAAATATGATGATGTCATTTGAATGATGTGAAATATAATCTCTGTGAATTAGCTAAAATTTTATTTGAAAGTTTTGTTATAAACTCTTATTCTAACAGAAAAACATATGGAATAATTTAAGGAGGAGGCTTTTTCTTTTTAAATTTTAAAATTCCTTAAGATCTTACTTGATGATGTCAAAAAGGAAGAGTAGAATAAATAAAATTGGACTAAAAGCAAAATTAAAGTAAAATTGATAAAAAAAGTAAGTAAGTCAAACTCTTTTGCAAATAATTTGAATGTCTAACCATAAGTAATCTTCAAACTACTCTTTATGTAATATTTATCAAATAACTGAATATGATATTCTAGTAAGTGATGTAGGCTTCTACATGCTCTATTTTTACTTATGCTCAAATATTTTATCATCATTACAAAAAAAAAAAGATTGTTGCTCCAAGAATTGATTTTAATGATTACAAAGCGCATTTGAGGAGATTACTAATGAATTTGGTTTGAAAAAAGACTTTTTATATTTTAAGGATAAAATCATAATTTTATCAAGTTTTGATCTGAGAGACTCAAGAGCATGTATAGAAGATTTCTGATCCTTTGGAGGCAGTCCCATGATTTTTGGACCTATATTTTAAGAGAAAATTGAGTTTAAAGCAAAAGGTCAACCTTTAGGTTGTCCCCTACTGAAATGGGCTATTTGGCATGCTTTCTCTATGCCAACGATCGACCCCAAGGTCGACCTCTACTATTCCGAAGGCCAAAAATACAGAATAGTCAATTTTCTAGATTTTGTCTCAAAGATCGATCTTAAGGTTGAGGTCGATCCCTGTGTTAGAGGTCGACCCATGAGTCAACCCCTATGACGGAAATCTTCTGCAACGGTTAGTTTTATCCCATTTTGGCAGCTTTTAATGCTTTCCTTAAGATCTCCAATGGCTACAAATCATGCCCAGGATTCTTTCCTCCATCTATTAAAGATTTAAAAGGCTTTAAAATAGGAAAAACATAAGAGATTGAAAGATTGATTATCAGCCCTAAGCAAAAAGCATTCATCAAGAAAAGAAGCTTTTATTTTCAAGTTTACCAACCTCTTAAGAGCTCATTCAAGTCTCCAACAACCTTGAGAGAAATCAAAAAAGCTTCTCCATTATTGTGAAAAGTATTCATAAGGTTTTATATGCTTTTTAAGGGAGCTAAATTTGTTATTCATTGTCATTAACTCTTATACTCTACTTTATTATTTTGATTTAAGTTTTGGGAGTTCCAAAACTTGAGAAAGGTTTATTCGAGCCTTAAATCGGAGTGTGTAGGGTTGGATTGTATCCAAGAAATAAGTATGCTAGCTTAGGATAGCTAAGATCGGAGGTACCGACATTGTATTCTAGTTGAATACGTTTAGTGGTTTTGAATTTCCAAGTAGGAGCTTGGGGAGTGGATATAGGAGCAAGGGAGGCACCAAACCATTACAAATCTTTATTGTTTATGGTGTGCTCACTGTCTTTCTTTACTTAGTTTATTAAATTCTTATTTTCTAATCTTTTATATATTTATCTAACCTAAATTACTTCATACACACTACTTGCATATCATCATTCAATCTTGACAACTTTAAATTAGCATTAAAATTTTAGAAGTCCAATTCAGCCCTCCCTCTTGGGTTGCATAGCTAGGCAACACTTTCGTATAGGATTAAGGCAGGGGCTGTATGTAGGAATTGAGGTGCGAGAAGACTTAGGCGAGTAGGGACTAAGGCTCGAAGATGCAGCCACGAACGGGAGCTTGAGGAGGCAGGGAAGAGTGGGGTGGTGGGTCGGGGTTTCGAGGAGGCGGGAGGAGCCAAGGGCTCGGGGAGGCAGGTCGGGTGCAGCCAAGGGGAGACGGCGGTGGGGAAGCCACTGGCCCAGGAAGAGAGAGGGTAGTGGATAAACCGAAGGGTTGGAGGTTCGGGGAGGTAGGAGGCGATCGGAGGATCAGGAAGGGAGATAGGAGGTGACTGGGGGGAGGTGGCCAGGAGGAGAGAGGGGGTGGCAGGAGAACCAAATGATAGGAGAGAGGAGGGTGGCAGGTTAGGATTTTGGGGAGACAGGAGGCCGGAAGCTTGCACCCAAGGGCTCGGGGAGGCAGAAGGTGGTCGGGGTTCTGGAGGCGAGCTAGGTGCAGCCGGGGAAGACGACCAGGAAAAGCCATCAATCAGGGAGAGAGTAGGTGGTGGATGAACCGAAGGGCTAGGGGTTGAGATGTAGAAGGTGGCCGGGGGTTCGGAGAAGGATGTAGGAGGCAGCTGAGGGGAGAGGGGAGGTGGCGAGGGAACCAAATGGCAAGATAGAGGAGGGTGGCGGGCCAGGATTTTTGGGAGATAGGAGGCTAGAAGCTTCCACCCGGGATGCTCAGGGAGGTGGGAGACGGTTGGAGGTTTGGGAGGCAAGCTGGGTGCAGCCAGAGGGAGATCGCCAGGAGGAAGCTGCTAGTCGGGGAGAGAGGGGGTAGTGAAGGAATCAAAAGGCCGAGGGTTTGGGGAGGCAGGAGGTGGTCGAGGTTCGGGGAGGGAGGCAGGAGGCGGTTGGGGGGAGGCAGCCAGGAGGAGAGAGCGGGTGGTAGGAGAACTGAACAACGAGAGAGAGGAGGGTGGCAGGTCGGGGTTTTAGGAGGCAGGAGGATGGGAGCTTGCATTCGGGGGCTCAAGGAGGCAAGCCAAGTGCAACTAGGGGGAGATGGCCAGAGGCTCAAGGAGGTGGAAGGCGGTAGAGGGTTCAGATGGGCGGGCCGGGTGCAGCCAAGGGGAGGCCACTAGCCATGGGAGAGAGGGGGTGGCTGGGGGATTGAAGGGTGGGGAGAGGGTGGTGGCAGTGGGGGATAAAAACACTGGAGGATGGGGGATGGTGAAAAAATGAGAACGCGGTGGATGGTGGGATGGGGGAAAATGAGGGGATAATGGATGGTGGTGTGGGGAAAAATGAGGGCACGTGGTGAGGTGGAAGAAAACGAGGGCGAGAAGATTATTAGCGATGGCAACTTCCATCGCTAATAATCATTTCCTATCACTAATATGAAAAATATTATTAGCGATGATAGATGCCATCGATAATAGTATTTCCATTATTAATAATTATACTTTTGAAATAATATTTTTTTTAATTATTAGCGATGGCATTCTTGCCATCCTAATACAATTTTTTTTACATTATTTTTTTTCTCTTAAGTCAATTTTTGGATGGTTAAAAATCTATATTTGATTTTATTAAATTTTTAAATTTAATTAATTTATTGATCAAGTCTTAATTAATTTAAATTAATTTAATTTAATTAGGCTTGACTTAATTTGAGACTAATTAAATTTTAATATTCTAAATAAAACTTAGATTTAAAGTCTAATTGAATTAGGTTTGACATAATTTTGAATTGAATTTGAATCAGATTTTAATTAAATTCGAATCAAACCCAAATTAAAAATTATTTTCTTATAATTAATTTAAATCACATTAAATTTAATTAGACTTGACTTAATTTTATTTTAATTAGATTTTACGATCTAATTATGACTTCGATTCAAAGACCAATTGAATTAGATTAGACAAAATTTCAAATTAGATTCAAATCGAGTTTCAATTGCATTTGAATCAAACCTAAATTAAAAATAATTTTCTTTTAATTGATTATAATTAAATTAAATTTAATTAGACTTGACTTAATATGAAAGTAATTGAATTTTATTATACATGTAGGACTTCAATTTTAACGCCTAATTGAATTAGGATTGACAAGTTTTCTGATTAGATTCGAATCTAGTTCAAATTGAATTTGAATTGAGCCCAAATTAAAAATTATTTTTTTCTAGTTGATTTAAATCAACTTTAATTTGATGTTAATCAAATTAGATTTAATTTGATGTTAATTAAATTTTATAATCAAAGTAGGACTTGGATTCAAAGTTTAATTTAATTAGGTTTGGCAGAATTTTGAATTGGATTCGAATTGAAGTCAAACAAGTTATGGATTATTAACGACTATAAATATGCTATCGCTAATTCCATCACCAATAATATTTTAAATAATTTTTTTAAAAAATTATTAGCGATGGTGGGTTTTCATCACTAATATCCAAAAACATCAACACTAATTTTTATTTTATGTTTAAATATTATAAAAAAATTTAAAAATTTTAAATAATTTTAGTAGCAGCTTATGTTGTCACTAATGATAATAATTCTATTGCTAATAGTTAGTTATTAGCGATGGCATTATTTTTATCATTAATAATCTAAATTTATCATTGCTAATATTTTTTTGTTTAAATATTTTAAAATAATTTTTATACTTTTAAAGATGGCTATTGTCATCACTAATAATTTAGTTGTGCTAATATTATTAGTGATAGATTTTTTTTGTCGGTATTATGGTGGCAAAAAGTATTATTAGCGGTGGAGTTTTTTGCCGTCACTAATATCCAATTTTATTATAGTGATAGAAAATTTTATGCAATAAATTTCACAATAGGGACTAAACTATAAATTATTAAGGTGTGCTAATTTGATTTTTAGAAGCATAAAAATCAAATTAAAGAACCATATATGGTATTTAAGAAGTAAGGATAATAAAAATGGAAAAATTAAAGATATAATTGGATATCTTGTGGGATGTAGCAACATAGTGGCTTGAAGAAAATGATTGATTTTGCATGGGTGTCTCCTCATTTTCACTAAAGGAATCAATTTCCTATATTGAACAAATAGTTAAGTTTAATCTACATACTAAATTTAGGTAGAAAATTATTTGTTAAAAGTACATGCACTTATCTGATAAGAGAAGATGTTGCACATATGCAAGCTTAATTTGGTCTACTTGCTTTGCATGGATTCCACCAATTCTCTTAAATCTTAAGGTATAAATCATCAATCTAAAAGCATATTTTGGTGGCCAACCTAGAGATAGTACAATTTGTATCATCTTGTGGCAAAAACAATCGGCCATTTACTAAATATAGAATTATTTTCAGTAATAAAGACTTAAGGAAACTTCATCTTATATCATTGGAGAAAGTATGTATGACCAAAAGTGCAAGGGGGTCTTGGATCTTAGCACATCAAGATCAGAAAAGATGAATTCATAGCAAAGATAGCTGAAGTTTCATAGTAAACAAAGATTCAATTTAGAGCAAAATAGTTTCAGAAGTTGGGATAGTTATCAATACAAAAAAGAGTCTTCACCAATATGGAGAGCAAATGTTTCATCATCAAAATGTGTGAAACACTCCTATTGGTAGGTGAGTGAAGGTAAAAATATTATATGTTTGAAGACCCTTTAACTAGTTACATTCATATTAATCGAATCCCCATCCCTTGGATTTGGTATCATATTTAGATTATCATGCGAACAGAACTCCATAAATTGAAAATTTGTAGCCAAAGAAGAATCCTTTTGATCAAATCTCACACCATGGA
Organism: Cocos nucifera; assembly: GCA_006176705.1. NCBI lineage: Eukaryota > Viridiplantae > Streptophyta > Magnoliopsida > Arecales > Arecaceae > Cocos > Cocos nucifera. The sequence continues at coordinate 768,240 of QRFJ01000203.1, forward strand.
TTCAGTATCATATTCAGATTATCATGCGAACAGAACTACATAAGTTGAAAATTTTGTAGCTAAAGAAGAATCCTTCTGATCAAAATCCCTAAACCCGAGAAAATATCATGCTTCTACCAAGATTAAGCTCTTAAAACCTCAAGGGACCAACTTACACCACCACAACTCTAAGAAACAAACACAACCAAAACCTAAGAAACCCTCCGATCTCCTTGAGGTGCTCTCCTTCCCCACATATCTCAGGAAAGAAGAATGAAATCAAAAGAAAAAGAAGCAAAAAGAACAAAAGAAAAATCAATCTATGTGGGAAATGGTCTTACCTATTAAAAAAAAAGGATTTACCTTTCCAGGGTAGCAGCATGATGGCGATGGCAGCAACGGTGATAGCAGTGGACGTAGTGATGATCAATGGCGAGAGCGGCGATGGCCGAGGGATGGGGAGGGAGGGAGTGTGGCAGTAGGCTTGGGGGAAATTGGGGGATGGCGGCGGGAGACGAAAATGCATAGAGGGATCTAGGTGAAATTTATTCCTAAATATTTGCCAATGCAAACTTTACATCGGTAATGATAATTACTGATGTAAAAATTAATATTGGCAATATTTACCTATGCTAAATTAGCGTAGGCAATAAGATAATTACCTATGAAAATAATAAGTATAGGCAATTATTTATTGCCACCACAAAATTTGCATCAAAAAATAATTTCTTATTTATTTACTTTTTTGTAAATAATTTACCAATGCAAAACTTGCGTAGGCAATAACTAGTTGCCTACGTTTTAATCTTGCATGGGTAATTGCTGTTATTGTTTTACAAAAATAAATAATTTAGTAAAAAGGGAAAATATTTTTCAATGCTAAGTTTGCATCGATGATAAGCATAATTGCCTACATAAAATGAATGCATAGGCAATTATTTTTATTACCGACATAAAATTTGCATCGATAAAAGTTTTTATTTTTAGTTAATTTTTTATTTTCATAAATAATTTACTATCATTTAAATAATTTATCGATATAATTTTAAAATTTAAAGTTTATTTTTGTCATTTATTATCCAAATAATTATCATCATAGTATCGTCATAAAAATCCACCTGGATCCGGTAGCTCTAGCTATGTCGATCAATAAAATTTAATTTCGATGATCACGAATATCTACATGATGATCTGATAGATAGAGACTATCGATTAGTTCAAAAATTTATAATGATGATCTTGATAATATTTATAGTATACTATCAAAATTTTACCTCAATTGAACATCATTATCATGATCAATTTAGTGCGAGATGATTTCAATCGTTAAATAAAAAATAAGTGATCAAAATACCAAACAACATTCAATTATAAGGTAATTTTTAGATAAATAATTTTTGCTACTATTTTTATCATTTATAAGATAGTGATCATAAAATTCAGACTGCGCATGTATGAACCATCCATGTTAAGTAGATCTTATAAAAGTACAAGTATAATTACTTAAGAACCTTAAGAATGAGTATCAAGAGACAGTTTTGGATCACTTGTATACGTGCAGTTTGAATTTTACGATCACTATTGTACAAATGATCAAAGTAGTAATAAAGATCATTTATTTAAAAAATTATCTTATAATCGGATGCTATTTGATCTTTTGATTACTCATTTTTTATTTAACGATCAAAATTATCATGCACTAAATTGATCATGATAATGATGTCCGATTAAGATAAAATTTTGATAGTATGTTATAAATATCATCGAGATCATTGTTGTAAGTTTTTAAATTCATCGGTGGTCTCTATCTATCAGATCATTATGTGATTATTCGTGGTCATCAAAATCAAATTTTATTAATCGACATAACTAAAGCTATCGAATCGAGGTGGACTTTTATAATGATACTCTAATAATAATTATTTAGATAATGAATAATAAAGATAATTTTTAAATTCTAAAATTATATCAATAAATTATTTAGATAATGATAAATTATTTATGAAAATAAAAAATTAACTAAAAAGAAAAACTTTTGTCGATGCAAATTTTGCATAGGAAATAACCTAATTGCCTATGCTTTTTTTTTGTGGAGGTAATTATGCTTATTGCCGATGCTAACTTAGCATCAAAAAATTTTTAATAAAAATAAAAAATTTAATAAAAAGTAAAAATATTTGTTGACGCTAAGTTAGCACCGATAATAAGCATAATTACCTATGCAAGAAAGAATTGTAGGCAATGAGGCTTATTCCCTATACAAATTTTGCAATGGCAAATATGTGCTTATTTTATTTTTTTTATTTTGGTAAAATATTTTTCGATGCTACATAAGCATAGCTAATAAGGATAATTACCTATGTTTACATTTGCATAGGAAATAAGCATAATTGCTTATGCAAATATTTCATCGATAAATGTGCTAAAATATTTTTTTGATGCTATATAAGCATAGGTAATTACTTTAATTGCCTACACTTTATGTTTGCATAGGCAATAAGCCTCATTGCCTATGTAAATATTGCATCAGCAAATATTTTGATAAAATAAAAAAATAAAGAAGAAAAATAGTTGTTGATGCTAAATTATCATAGGTAATTGGGTTAATTGCCTATATATATATATATAGGTAATAACCTTTATTGCCTATGTAAATTTTGCATCGGCAAATGTTTTGCTAAAATAAAAAATTAAGATCATTCATTATCGGCGCTTTGGGTAAAATACCGATGGTATATTTATATCAATAATTATTTTTTATGATGCATTTTTTTACGTGTAGCTAATAATGTCTCTTTTACTGATGTTTTAAGTTTTACATAGCTAATTATTCTTTTTACCTATGCAAGATTTTGCGTAGGTAAATTTTGCATCGGCAAAAGTCCTATTTCTTGTAGTGTTTGGTCACCTCATCTATTTTGCAATACATCACCATTTGTGCAAGTATTTCTAAGGGCAGCTCCCAAATTGCGAGTAAGTCTCCATCTTGTGATATAGTAATGTGATGATTTAGAATGGCAAGCCTACAAAACTTCATGATGTATGACAAAGGAAAGGCTGAATTTTATCCGGGCAAACTTTTTAGAATGAAGATATGCACCTAAGATAATAGTGTACTTGTGAATTTGTTGCGAGTCTAGCCCATCAAAATGTGGTACCTGTATCAGTCACCTAGAAGCTGAGCATGGTCATTGGTGGTGAGCTTGCCACGCATCTAGTAAATTGTAGGAAGGCCTAGGCTGAGTTTGCGATCAATGCCCGGAGGCAATTCAATCAATGTTGGAAGGCCTAGGCCTAGTAGTTGCTGATGTGAATACTAGGGTTATGCTATTATACCAAACAACACAAAGGCAAGTGGTGGTCTTGGGGGGCAATTTACTCCCACAAGTAATATAGCTTTGGTGTTGGCATTGAAGGACATCATACCCAAATGTCTTAGCTAGTTCCTGTATCAAATGTTGGGGTGCAGTTTGCATATTCCCCATCTAGAAATTTTTGATGAAGCCCTTAAGCACCTTAAGGAATGCAAGCTCAAGGATTGGGATATATGCCCCATGTTTGAGATGGTGGCCTATGAAAAGTCGAGGCTGCTAGTTTTAATACTATCACGCCTTGAACTGTGCAAGTGATAGATGCTGCATACCTGCAGGATGGACCCTACAGGCATGCAAGGCTATAGATTAAATTATAAAAATTTTAAAATAATAATAATAATAGTAACTCTTTAAATCTTAAAATAAATTTAATAAAAATCCAAATAAATCATTTGATAATAAATACTTTACGTAACATAAATCTTAATATTTCATCCAAAATGAATATCCAATCTAAATTAAACTAAACTAAAATGAACTGAGCTAGGAATCTGAATAACTTAAATAAGTCTAACCAATCTAGCGCACTCTCTCAAGTCTCGAGCAATCATGATTCATAATCTAAAAATCAAAAAAAAAAAAAAAAGAGAATAATGAGATACATTAGCCCGGTAAGTAATATAATACATCAAAGTGGGGTCTAAGCATGCTGAGCAAATAAATCATATAATATTAATTAGAAGAAATAAATTTTAAATAACATATATTTTTTTAAAAATATTATTCTCATATATAGATAATAAACTCAGAATCAAGCTATGGCCACATAACTAATGGCATGTGTTACCACCAAGGAGTTGTATCAGCATGGGTTTGATAACAAAAACACATTGCATAGAGTGCCAGATAACTGATATCACTATTCTAATTATTGGTGGCTCTGTGTCAAAACTAGTTTCTTGGAATACAAGTTGATAGGTCCAATGTATAATCTCCATTAATGGGGCTACATCATAGCCATGCTAAGAATATATATAAAAGCAATTTCACAAACTCCACGATCAGGTTTTCCAAATCCATATTTCAAAGTAGATCATATATTCAAAATAAATTATTTATAATAATAAAATAATATATGCTTGACCTAATTTATTAAATAAAAAATAGAGATCATAATTTAAATTAAATAAATTAATTATAATTTTTTAAAGATCGTTGAAAAGCACACTTGAAGTGTTAGATACTTACCTTATCATGCTTCAAAATCTAACTTCAACCAAATAGATTGAACATACCTATTCAAAACCATTAAAATTCAATTAATTAGTCAATTTCTTAGAAATCCATTGATAATAAATCCTAAAACACCAAACTGATCAAGAGAGTGAAATAACCTAACTAGAGGGTACAATTAGGGTGGCTTCATACTTAAATCAAGATAGATCAAGAATAAGCCAGCCAATGTTAGGGTAGATCCCTGAATTACCATATATAGATCACCTATCCAAGATTACAACAATGATCAGAAGAGGATATTGATACCACACAAGAAAAGAAAGAAGAAAAAATCACAAACAAATATAATAAAAATATACGTGGATTGGCCTCGAACTTATCTCTATGGGGTATGCAAAACTTCACTATGAGAGAAACAAAATCAAATAAATATAAGAAAAATTTATCACTCAACCCTCGTACAATAATCTTTCAACAAGAAGCTCCAAAATTCTTACAAAAGCTCTCTAAAAGCTCTTAAGAAGCCTCTCAGCACCACCATATTCACCAACTCTTCGATGCCATAAATGGCTCATTAATCAGAGTTATATAGGCTCCAAAAATCCTAAAACAGTATTCCCATAAGAAATAGGGTCCCAATCAAACCTAAAACCTCTCTGCACCATCCGATCATGACCGGCTCAAACCACAACCATTTGATCACGCAAAACAATCTCTAGATCAAGCTGGATACTCTTTGGACTGTCTGATCTTGATCGAAAACCCTCTTAGCCATTGGATCATGCATCCAATCCACGAAAAATCCCATAAGCTGCAAGAAATGGGTAGGAAACGCCAGATTGATCCACTAGACCGCACAAAATGGTGCAAGAAATGCCCCTCGATCCACACTATGCACATGGACCGCATGGAAAGCAGGCTTGCCCGTGGCAAGCCTGTGCTGGGCTCACATTGCCCATGCATGCATGCCTGTATTGGGTTGCGCCCGTGCAGTTGACCCATGCACCCACACACGTCTCGCTAGGCTATGCCCTTGCAGTCGGCCCATGCCACATGCTGGGCCCTAGCATCCCACCAGCCTGCATCAGCCCATGGGCCCCTCCGACGGCCCATGGGCCATGCCACCAGCTTCGATTTTTTTCGTGCATATCTCCTTCGTCTGGACTCTATTTGGATAGTTTTTGGGCTCGCTGGATTCTGTTCATCATCTTTGACCTCCTTTTGGATTTATTATGGACCGAATCTCGAGATATTTTTTCAACAATCTCTATCTCGACTCGATATTCGGCCTCCACCTATCTCTCTAAGGTTACATCAATGCATGCATTAAATCACTACCATGCATCTATGAAAATAAAGAGATGTACCTAGATTTTGATCCAAACCCCAATATGGATTTCAACCTAGAACCCAAATCAGATCCCGACCTGGATCCCAACCTTGATCCGACCCAGATCATGATATGAATCCCGAATTGAATTCTGACCCAGATGATCGTGACCCACACGCAGATTGGATTCAAACCCAAATTTTGACCTAGATCTTGACCTAGATCCCAACCTTGATCTAATTTGGATTATGAGCTGGATTTCAAACCGGGTCCTAGACTAGATTCCAACCTAGATCTTGAACCAGATCTCGAACTAGACTTTGATCCAGATCCTAATCCGAATCCTAGATCAGATAGTTCATATACATTAAAAATTCACTAAACGATTCAGCTAATCCTAATTAAAATATTAAATCATAATCATAATAAAACATGGGGACTAAACAAGCAAAAATATTAAATTATAATAAGCAAAAATATTAAATTATTTTTTCAAAAGTAATATCTTATCATTATTTTAAAAAACTAACTATTTTCACTACAAAAAATAATTTATTTTTTAATATTTTTAAATATTTATTTAATTTTATTTATCATTACTTTTTTTAATAGTTATTATTATTTTGATTATCATTATTTTTATAAATAAATTATTTATTTTTAAAAATAATTTTTTTAATTTTTTTCCCTTTCTTCTCTCGCACACTGTAAGCCCCTGGTCCCCCCACTGCCCCCAACCGTAACCACCACCCTCTAGTCCTTGCAGCCCCCACCCGATCCATCACCACCACCCTCCACCCCCCACAGCGCCCCACCCTTCGTGGCCCCCACTCGATCTAAACACCACCAACCTCTATCCCCCGCGGCACCCCTTTGCTCCTCAATCGGCTTGTCACCACTGCCCTTTATCCCCCACGACCCCCATCCGACCCATCACCACCACCCCCCACCCTCCGCATTGCCCTTTCGCCCCACCCCATGGATCCGCACCCATCACCACCACCCCACCCGTGCTAAATAACCCCCCCCTCCTCTCCTTCCACCCTGCCACCCACCCCCCGTGCCCCTCCACCCGTCACCACCACCCGCATGCAAAAGAGAAAAAAAAAACCCATCATAAATAGGGAGCTTGACCTTCGATTCATGACAGCGGTAGCGGCAATGGAGGCAGGGGTGGCAGCGAGAGATGTGCTTGTTGATTGGTGGAAACCTGCGAGGAGGGGGAGAGAGAGGAGAGGGTTTCAAAGGTTTTGTAGGAGAGAGAGGAGAAGGTTTCAAGCATTTCGCTAGAATGGAGGGACGTCAAGGTGATCAATATTTAAAGAGCTCTTAGCGATGAAAAATTTTCATCACTAAAATATTATTAGCGATAAAAAAATTAATTTTCATCACTAATATTTTTTGCTAACTTTTTCCACTAAAAAACAAACCAAAAAAATTCAAAAAAATAATTTGCAATAAAATATTAAATTTTTGTTGCTAATAATTATTATTCATGATAAAATTAATGTTTACATCACTAATACTTAATTATTTACTACAAATTTTTTTATCATAAATAATTAACAAAAAAATAGAAATTTTAAAAAAATAAATATTGGATTATTTGTGATGAAAATTTTTCTATCGCAAATAAGTAAGTATTTGTGATGGAAGAATGATTTCCATCATAAATAGTGAATTATTTGCAATGAAAATTTTCATCATAAATAATCATGAAAAATCAATTTTTTTAAAAAAATAAATAGTAGATTATTTATGAAGAAAATATTTTGTAGCCAAAAAATTGATCGCACATATATTTTATAATTAAATATTTTTTTTATTTTTTTAAATATTATATAATTTTAAAATTTAAAGTTCATCTTTATCATTTATTATCTAAATAATTATTATTACAGTATCGTCAAGAAGACCGTCTTGATCTAATAGCTAGAATTATATTGATCAATAAAATTTGATTTTGATAGTCACGAACGATCGCATGATAGATAGAGCCCTGCTATGGATTCAAAAAATTACAACGATGATTTTGTTGATATTTATAGTGCACTATCAAAATTTTACTTCAATCAAACATCATTATCATGGTTAATTTAGCATGGGATAATTTGGACCCTTAAATGAAAAATGAGTGATTAAAAGATCGAACGACATTCGATTACAAGATAATTTTTTTAGATAAATGATCTTTGCTACTATTTTGATCATTTGTACGATGGTGATCATAAAATATAAACCATGCATATATGAACCATCCAAAACTATATGTCTCTTGATATATATTCTTAAGGTCCTTAAGCAATTATACTTATGCTTTTGTAAGATCTACTTAACATGGATGGTTCATATATCCGAGATTTGAATTTTTTGATCACCATCATATAGATGATTAAAATAGTAGCAAAGATCATTTATTTAAAAAATTATCTTATAATCAAAGTTGTTTGGTCTTTTGATCATATTTTTTATTTAACGATCCAAATCATCCCATGCTAAATTGATCATGATAATGATATTCGATTGAAGTAAATTTTGATACTATGCTATATATATTATCAAGATCATAATTATAAATTTTTAAATCTATCGATGATCTCTATCTATCAGATTATTATGCAATCATTCGTGATCACTGAAATCAAATTTTATTGATTGACATAGCTAGAGCTACTGGATCGAGGTGATCTTTTGTGATGATATTCTAACAATAATTATTTAGATAATGAATGATGAAGATGGACTTTAAATTTTAAAATTATATTATTTTCAAAAAAAATAGAAAAAACTATATTTGGTTATAAAATATATTCACAACCAAATTTTTGATTGCAAAATATAAAATAATTTATGACTAAAAAATTGATTGTAAATATTTTTTTAAATTTATAAAATATTTTAGTCATAAATAATCTATTATTTATTTTTTAAAAAATTTTAATTTTCCATTGCTTATTTATGATGAAAATTATTATTCCATCGTAAATAGCTAATTATTTGTGATGGAAATTTTTTTGTTGTACATAATCTATCTTTTTTTTTTAAATTACTGATTTTTCATTGATTATTTGCAATGGATATTTTTTTATCATAAATACTTGGGTATTTATGTTATAAATTATTTTTGCATCATAAATACCTAATTATTTATAATGAAAAATTTTCATTATAAATAATTTATCCTTTTATTTTTTTAATTATTGATTTTTAATCAATTATTTATGAAGGATACTTTCCATCATAAAAAATTTGGTATTTAGGATGTAAATTATGTTTATGTAGCAAATACCTAATTATTTATGATGAAAAATTTCCATCATAAATAATTTATCCTTTTTTTTAAATTATTGATTTTTCATCAATTATTTGTGATAATTATTTTTCCATCATACATAATAGAATATTAAAGACATAAATTTTTTTGCATCATAAATACCTAATTATTTATGATCAAAAATTTTTATCATAAATAATCTATCCTTTTATTTTTTAAAATTACTAATTTTCATCAATTATTTATAATAGATATTTTTTCATTGCAAACTATTTGGTATTTATGATATAAATTATGTTTACATAGCAAATCCTAATTATTTATGATGAAAAATATCTATCATAAATAATCTATTCTTTTATTTTTTTTGAATTACTAATTTTTGATTGATTATTTGTAATGTATTTTTTTCATCACAAATAAATTAGTGTTTATAACGTAAATTTATTTTGCATCATGAATACCTAATTATTTATACCAAAAATATTTTTTGCAAATAATCTATCATTTTATTTTTTAAAATTATTAATTTTTTATTGATTATTTATGATTGATATTTTTTATTATAAATAATTAGGTATTTACAATGTAAATTATATTTACATCAAAAATACCTAATTATTTACAATGAAAATTTTTTTGTTGTAAATAATCTATCCTTTTATTTTTTAAATTAATGATTTTTCATCAATTATTTATGATGGATATTTTTCCATCATAAATAATTGGGTATTTATGATATAAATTATGTTTATGTTGCAAATACCTAATTATTGATGATGAAAAATCTTCATCATAAATAATCTATCCTTTTATTTTTTTAAATTATTAATTTTTTATCAATTATTTATGATAAAATTTTTATCATCATAAATAATTAGGTATTTATGACATAAATTTATTTTACATCATAAATACCTTATTATTTATAATAAAAAAAATTTTCATCATAAATAATATATCCTTTTACTTTTTGTAAATTACTAATTTTTTATCAATTATTCATGATGAAAATTTTTTCATCATAAATAATTAGGTATTTATGATGTAAACCTAATTTATGTCTTAAATACCTAATTATTTGCTACAAAAAATATATTTCATCATAAATAATTTATTATTTATGCTTGAAATCTTTTTGATCGTAAATACCATTATTTGCAATGAAATTACTTTCATTGCAAATAATTTAGTTGCAAATTTTCTTGTAGTGACCGTTGAACTTCCTCAAGTTCAATCTTAAAGGCATTAGCCATTTTTCAAAAAGATTGCCCTATTACTGACGAGCAATTTTTATTCTTCAAGATGGTGAAGTAATATCCCCTAGGTTTTTGGGGTATCCTACAAATAAATACCTTTTGGACCGTGGTCCAAGCTTATCAATCTGCAAACGCTTGACTTAAGCCTAACAACCCCAAACCTAAAAGTAGGCGAGTGTCAGTTTGCATCCGATCCATATCTTATATGGAGTTTTTGTGACTAACTTGCTCGAAAGATTATTCAGAATCAAACAAGCTATCTCAAGAGCATACCCCAAAAAGAAATAGGCAGAAACGCAAATCCTTTCATGAATTGAATCATGTCTAACAAACTTTGATTAATCCATTCTGACACACCATTATATTGTGGTATTCTAAGAGGGATCCATTGTGAGAGAATCTCATTCTCTCCTACATATATCAAAAACTCACTAGAGAGGTATTCACATCCTTAGTCGAATCGAAGAGTTTTAATACTCTTTCCAGTTTGTTTTTCTACCTCATTATGGAACTGTTTGAATATTTCAATCGATTTAGCCTTATGTTTCATCAAGTAGATGTACCAATACCTCAATAGGTCATCAATGAACATAATGAAATAGTTATATCCTTCTCTGGCACTTGTGTTCATTGGTCCACATACATCACTATATACTAGATCTAGAACAACTGTAGCTCGCTCACCCTTTCTAGTATAAAGGATGACTTAGTCATCTTTCTAAGAAGACAAGACTCAAAGGTCGACAATGATTCATAATCATTGATATCGAGGAATCTCTCTTTGACTAATTTATTTATCCTATTCTTGTTTATATGACTGAGCCTATAATGCCAAAGGTAGGCATCAGAGATATTATCTAGTTTTGAAAGTTTGTTCGAAGTATACATTATACTTACATGCTGTGATAAAATGTATATGCCATTTCTTTGTTATTCATGCATTATTGTAATATCATTTATAATGATATCATAATAATCATTTTTTATTGATAAATAATAACCATCTTTGGTCAAAAGGCTAATATAGATCATATTCATCATAAACAATGGACAATAGTGATAATCACTTAAAATGACAATCTTAGAATTGAAGACAAGCTCAACAACTCCTAAAGCTTGGACTAGAACTTGACTTCCATCCCTAACGTTTAGGAATCTCTCATTTTTTTCGAACTTTCTACTTACCTAAAGTCCTTGCAATGAATTGCAAATATTAATAAGACTTCTAGTATCCAATACTCAGGTAGTAGTATCAGAAACAGAGAAACTTCATAGTGTTATTATATAACATCCTTAATAAACAATTTCATGCTCTTTTCTCTTATTATGCTTGTAAGGATCAAGGGATTCTGCCTTACAATGGTCAGCCTTGGACTTTCTAGTCTGATTGAGCTTAAATGCCCTAGCATGAAACTTTTGCATCTTATTCTTATTTTTTTTCTCAAAGGAATAATTCTCTACTAAGGACTTCAACACTTGAAGTATTTTCTCAGACTATGAATCCTCAAATTTACTACTAAATTCATCATTCATAGCTGTCCTCATTATGAACTGCACCATGATTCAATCATTGATCTACTTTTGATAAGTCTCTCTGACCTCATGACAAGCATTGGATGCAGGTTCGATAGGTATAGGATCCATAAGAACATACAGAATTCTTTTGTGCTCTCGAACTAATTTTAACTTTCAATACCAATTATTAAAGTTGGGTCCGACAAGGTTGTCACTATCCAATAGTGAATAGAGCGACAACCAACTAGATATATCTGAAAAGAGAATAATAGACCTATTAGTATATGAATTATTTAAGCCTTAAGACTTGGACTTTAGTTTAAAGATTTTTCCACTATTTTATATGAATGGTAGCCTCTACCTCCAATTCAAAGAATTACCTTAATCCCTTAGCGGGTGCTAGAATCCACACAGATTGCATATGGGCCCGAGAAAAGCTTTGGTTAACTAGTATACACTATGGGTAGATTCTTAACCAATTATTTCTCCAAACAACTTCTAATAATCATTTTACTCGAGGTCCATTTCAGTAGGCTAGGGCCTCTACTAAAAATCCCAATTAGATCCAACCATTACTATGAATCTACTTAGTGGATCTAATAGGTGAATGATCAGGCCCGAGGAAAGCTTTAGCTAACCCAACCATTCATCACTAGCCCAATAAAGTCATCATATAATGAATGGTAATTCCAATATCTAAATGAACACCAGGCGTAAGGCACCTCCAATATTTATCTAGATAATTGGATCCATTACCATCCATCTTAATGGAAGGCTATGATCTTGTTATCCCTACAACAATTTCATTTTAGGAATCTAATAATTTAAAAAATTTAATTAAATATTTAGAGAAGCGAAGGAACGATTAACCAACAGTCAACAATCCTTTCATTGACTTCACCAAGTCTTAAAGAGACTAATAACCAAGATGATTTAGAGGCACTTAAATCAGTTATACTGATCAACCTTGATGGCATAGGCCAGCTTGAATCATTAAGTGATCTAATCAAAGTGTATTCTACCATGATGGCTAGGTAAGTGAGTTCGGTGAGAGGGATATGCGATTAACTCACCATAGACTCAATCTATGCGAGTAGCTCCTAATTAAAGACCATCGATCAATATTGCTAAACTTACTTTAGATACCAACTAGTTAATTAGTTTTGATTTGATCTACCTAAAAATTCAGACTTAGCCACTAAGCCATAATCAAGTCCACTTGGATCTAATCAAAGACATAGACTTGACCAACTTGACCAACTGCAACTATTACATTGATCAAGGGAAGAGATTAATCTAATTCAACTTTTAGTTAGACTTAATCAATTTCTCTATTAGGTCCATGTTACATTTGATTCTAACCCTAGGTCTAACCCAATTAAAAGACCTGATACAAGCTAACCCATTGCCCCATGTTTTATGAAAATGGCATTTAGATTTTTGATTCTCCAATCTAGATCTATTGGTTTCATAACATAATTCTTAATTAAGTTTATGAACATTAAAACATTTTCAATATGTAAAACATTTTTACAAAAAAATTATGCAAAAATTTTCTATTTATAAATTGGGGTCGATCCCTCCTTGATAGGAGTCGACTCCTTACATAGGTCAACCTTTGTGACAAAACAAAAAACTTAAAAATTCTGCCTATAGAAAATGAGTCGACCTTAATAGAAAAGGATCGATCCTTCAGGGACAGGAATCGACCTCTGCAAGCATGCTAGTAACTATTGCAGAGTTTCAAACTTTCTGATTTTTGCATAAACTAAAATAAAATCAATCATAAAATCTTTTTAGATCTCATCTAAACTTGTTTATAATTCCAAATTTTATTTATAATGATTAAAATAATTTTAATCATTAAGATTAGATGTTATTATTTTTCATATAATTGTATCTCATACAACAAATCCTAGGATTTCAAGATCTAGGGTTTTGTAGAAAAGTAAGTTTTTTCTTTCGCTTTTATCTTCATAGGGACCATCATATGAAACCCCTATAGGCCATAAGAGAACCCTATGGAATAGGAGGAGAGGGTCTTTAAACCCTACTTTCTCTTATGACCAAACATCCTAGTGAATACCCCATCCGAGTACTTGCTAATCAGATCACCTAATCTAACATAAACATCTTTGATCAAAATCAGATATGAGCATTAAAATTATTTAGATCTAATCTAAATAACATGAAATCAAATCTCAATAACATATAAAATCATATTATGCAACCCTTGCTCTGATACCATTTGAAGAAAAATATGGGTAGTTCCATGCATGCAATTTTAAAAAAATTTATGACGAATGGATTAGATTAAAAAATTTTAGGAGGGTTTGGTGGAGGAACAAGAGGGAGAAGAACTCACCTCTTTCTTTGATTTTTTTCACAAAAAAATCTCGATCAGATCTAGATCTTTCTCTTACCTAAGAGGAACTAGTTTCCTCTAGATCTCATGCCAAGAGAGAAGTCACCCCAAAACTCACACCCAAAAACCCTAGAACTCTTCTTTGGTCACCCAAAAGTAGAGCAATCAACTCTCCCACACCTAAGACAGGGTCTTTGTAAAGGAGAATGAATAAGGTTGATGAATCATGAACTAGTTTGAACCAAATTCAAACTACCTCTCAACTTTATCTCAGGTTGAATTCAAATCAGAATTGAATTCAATTCAATCCTTATCCATAGGGCATTGAAAGGGGGCGACAATCATGGTTTAGGCATGAGAAATCTTCATGCAAAAATACTTTTTGCATGGAGAATAGTTGGCACACAAGTGAAGGTGGCATTAGGGTTTTGATTCAAGTCTAATTGATCCAATGAGGTTTCAACCAAATCAAATTAGGTTAGAGTCAATTAGACTATTACGAACCTAATCCAATTAAGCTCCTAATAAACTAAATTAATTAATTGGACCATTAGATCTGATCAAATCAAGAATCAAATATCCTGAGCGATTAGGTCGTCTCATAACCTAATCGGGTCAAACCTAATAGAATCTAATTCAATTGGTTTTGATCCAAACTTTATAGCTCCATCAAATTGAGCTAATCAGCAATCTAATTACTAATTAATTTTTTTATAATTCACTAGCCCTAAGCAAATTAATTGCAACTTTTGTGCAAGGTTAGTCATCAATCGAATTGATGATTAAATCCTTAAATAATTCTCAATCATTTATCAGCTACATAATCAATCAGAAACTTCTTTTGAATGTGATCCCATAGGTTGTAACATAGAAATAATTTTCTATACTAATCGAAATGACCATCTAGCAATGGTGCCTGACATTCGGATAGGCCAAATATATTCAAAGCAACATCCAAGAACCTAAAGACATATGGTTATCATACAATTCATCCCTATTACCCAAGGATGACTATCCAAGAGGGAAGGTGAATTGGGTACTTATAAAATTTTAGCCAAATCTAAAATCTAATCAATAATATGCTCCAATTTAAACTTGTTTGAGAGATTATAATATGATCAATATTTGCAGTAGCAAAATCAAAGTATAAATAAAACTATGTAAGAATTAAGCTAGTCCAAAATAAGTAAGTAAAGCAAATAAATAAAATAAGAAGGCACAACAAACACACAAAATTTATAGTGGTTTGGAGCAATCTGCTCCTACATCCACTCAAGCTTTTCTCGAAAATTTTACTATAATCCTCCTTTGATTATAGTGTATTTATTTCTCAGGCTCGCAAATAAACCTAGTTAATTTTTAATAGGAGCACCAACCAAAATCTTACACTATTAGTTTTTCAAGCTCGCTAACAATCGAGTTGGTTTTAACCTTGGCTCACCAATCACAACCATACAATGACTATTTTCTCGAGCTAACAATTAATTCCGATTGGTTTTAACCTTGACTCACCAATCAAACCAATACAACATCCAATTATGGGCTTAGACCAGCCTTTACGCCAAGTTTCTTCCACCAAAAAAAACTTATAAAAAAAATAACAATAATTTATGTACAAAAGAAATAAAAAATAAAAAACTATTTAAAGCATGGAGAAAGAGCTAAATGTTGATCTTTTGAAGCTTGGCTTTTTTTTAATTAATGCTTGAGAGGATGTTGGAGAAGATCACTCTTGAAAAATCCTTAATTCTGTACACTCTATCCCTCTATTTTTTCCTTTCTCCATGATATTCAATAACCCTCTCTTAATTTTAAATTTCTTTTTTTAATCCACTTTCTTGCTTTTCCAATTGAGTCTCTAGGCTTTTATATGCTTGAAACTGGCTGGAGAATAATTTTTGACCATTGGAGTCCTTGGAATAGCTGTTGAGAGTCATTATGGACAAAAAGTTGAAGTTCTGAAAAACTAACCATTATAGTTACTGCTTCGGCTCAATTCTCACTAGGTTGACTTAGTTTTCACTAGATCGGCTCAGTTTCTAGCTGGGTTGGCTCAGTATTAGTAGACTTCAAAAATCAGACTTTCTATCTTTCTGTTTACTGAGACTTGATCAACTAAGTTTTTCACTAGATCGACTAAGTAATAGGTTAGCTCTATTTTTAGCTCACTTTCCATCTTTTTGTTTATTCACTAGGTCGACTAAGTCTTTCAAAAATTTTGCTTCAAAATTCTGCATATTTTTCTACATGTGTGGATTTTTGTCTTCAACTTTTGAGGAGTTCTTCCATCTTAATTTTTATGGTCTTTTCCACTATTAGGGCTTCTAAAAACTTCTTATTTGAGTTTTATTTGAGCATTTGAAATTATTCTTTTCTTTATCTTTTTTTTAAAAAAATTTCTTCTATGAATAATTTTTTATTTTAAGCACTTGAAAAGTCTTATATATATTCTTGAAATATATGATTAGTATTATTTATACTTAATATTTTAAAATTATCAAAATCAATCTTAGGGTCAACAATCATTTTTTTTTTTTATGATGATAAAATCTTGAGTATATGCATAATAAAAATAAATAATATCTTTCAATATATTTTATCAAAATATATCATGAAATATCATAAAGTATAGATTAAACACATGAATGAGCACTTCATGAATGTTCTTAATTAATTTTTTAGTTCATTATACATAATTAATTTATTGCACATATTTCATATACTCATTTCAAATTTATATCTCAGTTCAAATCAATAAGTATTAAGGTTTTAAGCATCAAGTTTATTGAATTTCTTAAGCATTAATTCTTCAAGCATATACTTAATATTCCTAATAAGTACCATAAATTCATCAATAAAAATATTAATTTATTAATTAATTTATATTTATTATTAAAAATTAATAATTAATTTATATATATTTTTAAGAAATTAATATTTTTATTTATTAAAAAATTAATTAAAAATAATAAAATAAAAAATAAAATATTATTATCAATAAAAAGATATCATTTTTTTATTATAATAAAATAAGTTTGAAATAAATCAAAGCTAAAATAGATCAGATATGAATTTTTAAAGAAAAAATTAAAATAAAAAAAATGGCTCAACTAGCACATCTAGCCAAGCCATAAAGCCAAGCCAAGCCGGCTCAGCTAGATAAGCCGCTCGTCGATTCATGAAATTAGGCATGGACCGTTAGCTCATCAAAAGACATCCAATCACACGCTGCCACGTGGTAGACCAAGACCACTAAAGGATCTATAGAAAATTCATCGCGGCATACAAGGGTAAAATGGTAATTTCATAGGGCTTCCCGCATGCTAATTGATCCAGTCTTCCAATGCGTCTGATCTATGCAGTCCACAGCTATAGGAAATGCGCCATCGTGCGGTCCAGATTGATGCTAGTAAAGATCCAACGGCCAGGGTGGTTTCCAGTTTTGAATCGATTTCCCAACCTCCCATCTGCACCATCCAACGGCTGTGAACATTCTAGGGGATGATCTAATGGCTAGATTTCTTCCAACACAAGATCTAATGATTGATGTTTATTCCTTCTTTGAATCAGTTCCCTACACGCAATCCGATAGCCGACAATGCTCCCAATATAATCCAACGGTCCATAAAGCTCTCGACTTGATTAAAATACCTAGAACAAGATCTGATGGCCAAATTTTCATCATCATGCATGAATGGATGGTCCACATTAATTCTAACCAGATCTAAACTTTTAAAACTCAATTTTTGATATTTTTTGGATCATTTATTAAGAATTTGATGGCCATAATTCAGAAAACTCAACAAAATTTATCCTGAAGCTCTTTTAATCTGATTTTTGTTAGGATTTCTTCATATTTTCCTGATCAAACCCCTCTATAGTCCCATATTGCCTACAAAGAAGATATCCAGTCCTCCTAACTCTATTTAAAGAACTCCAGACCTCCAAAATCAATTATCTTCAGTCATGGGAAGGAGTTTGGCAGAGGTTAGAGTCATGCTTGGGTTAGAGGCTGCTTCAAGGCAATGGGTGCTGTAAAGAAGAGCTGGCTTCTACACCATCTCAATGCCGACACTAATCCGAGATCAAAGATCAGCTATTTTAATTTTTATTTTCTTATTCTTTTTTTTAATTTCATGTATTTAAATTTTAAACTTTTAATTAATATAAATTTTAATTTTTGGCTATTTAAATTTATGCTTTTTATTTTTAATTATAATTAAATTTTTATTTTTTTTATTTTAATTACTTTTTAATTTCATTGCAAGTAAATGCTAAGATCTAACTAGTAGATCTTAGTACCAAGTTTAATTTTCTACACTATTTAATTTTTACTTTTTATTTATAATTCTATTTTTCAACTTTAACTTTATTTTTAATTTTTTTTATAAAAATTAAAGATTTTAAAACTAAAATACTGCCTTCTCTATGGATTCGATCCGACTCACTACTTACTATCTATTTTTAATTATTTTAAAAGTTATAATTAAACTGATAAATATGGTATCTTAACGACAACATCGTGCTCTTATCAAATTTTTGATGCCATTATCGGGGATGGCGTGAAATTTTATTTTAATTTTTTAAATTTTTTTATAAATTAATTATAAATAAAATTTTAATTTCTTTAATTTTTTTTAAATAGTGCTTACTAACTTTTCTTCTTTATTTTGTAGAAAAAAGAAAAAGAGGAAAAGAATCAAATTAGGGCAAGGAGGGAAACTTCCAATTTTGTTTGGTGAGATCAATCCCAAACCAAGATTTTTTTAATTTTATTTTTAAATTAATCTAAACAATATCCACTTAAACCTAATTAAAAGCTTCATGAGAAGATTAAAAATTCTAACAACTTAAAGCATGCATCATATTAGTTTTATTTTTATATTTTTATTTCTTTTGGTGATTGTTGGAGGTAAGGTAAGCTTCTAAAAATTCAATTAGTTGCATGCATCTAGTTTAAATTGCATAGAACACCTTGCTTGAAAAAAATTTTTGTGCATATTCATATTAAATTAAATTAAGGGCACAACCCATTAAATAATATAAGGTGGAGATGTGATTACCCTTTCTTAGCTCACAAACAACTAGCTAGCATCCTGCATTGACCTAAGCCTTTAATTTTAAAATCAATTAGACATCGGTCCTAGAAACTTGAGCTCAATAGGATAAGAAATTCTAAAAGTTGGATCAGGTTAGGATTAGTTAATTTAACTGATGTCTAGGAAAGTGGTTCAAAAATAATTGAGTCCGAAGGAAGGTAGTTTATAATTGATTTCGTTAGCTTACCTGACCAAGCATAATTTATGTCTAAGACAAGCAATGAGGAGACTCCCATCAACCTTACACTTACCTGGCTAGTTGATTGGTTGATCTTATACTTGGAGAGTCTGAAGATGATCTTTATAGTTAGGAGCTGTCTAAATCTAGGACAATCCTTACTTAGGATTGTTTGCCTAACTTGATTGCTAACCAATATTAAATCTAATTAAAACTAATCTTCTCTCTCTTCTTAGCTCTAGGACTCCTTAGGATCTTCTCTTTAGAACTCTTCTTTCTTTCTTATCCTTTTCTCCTCTTCTCTTTCAAAAAAAATAAATTAAAATAAAGTAAATAAAATAAAGTAAAAATAATAAAAAAATAATAATTAAATAATAAAAATAAATAAAAATAGTAAAAAATAGTTAATAAAATAAAATAAAAAAATATATAAAAAATATAAATAAATAAATAAAATTATAATAAAATAATAAAATCATTAAAAAATTATTAAGTTTTTTAAAAATAAAATAATAATATAATAATAAAAAAAATAAATAATAAAAAATTTAAAAAATCAAAATAATAAAATAATAATATAAAATTTTAAAAAAATATAATTTTTTTTAAAAAAAATAATAATAAATAATAAAATAATAAAAAATAAAAAAAATTTTAAAAAAATTTTGAACCTCACATTAAGGTTGCATTAGTAAATACATGGTAAGAGATCGCTTTACCTAACCTAGTTTAACATAATCATGAAATTAAATTACTGAATAATATTAAACTCAATAATCAAATAACTAAAAATTTTAGAAACCTACCTAGATAGATGAAGAAATATTTTATTCCTTCCATCTATAACCCATTGACTTGTATCGAGTTACCTGATATTCATGCTACCCACTATGAGATCAACTTGACCATAATTCAGATGCTCCCATCTTTCTATGGGAACACCAATGAAGATCCTTACAAGCATTTGGATGAATTTTTAGAAGTTTGCTCTATGGTGAAAATTCAAAATTTAACTGAGGATGCTCTTAGACTAATTTTATTTTCTTTTTCATTGAAAGACAAAGTCAAGTATTGGCTTGGCATAATAAGAAGATCAATCAAAACTTGGGCTGAATTGCAAAGTAAATTTCTTAAGAAATTTTATCCTATAGGCCAAACCAACACCATGAGATGAGTTATCATTGGATTTGCTCAGCTTCCAAGAGAACAAATTCATGAGTCATGGGAGAGACTTAAGAAACTTATTAGAAAATGCCCACACCATGGTTTGTCTAAGTGGCAAATTGTTCAAGCTTTCTATGAGAATTTAGGAGACCATTATAAATGAATGCTAGATGCATCTTGTGGAGGTGCATTCATGAACAAGAGTGAGGATGAAGCCTATGTCTTATTTGAAACCTTGAGTGAAAACTCAATTAACCATGACTCACTATCCTTCTACCAAAAATGGGCAGGGATCCATGAATTTAAACATTCAGAATCTAGTTCTAAGGCTGATTTGAACTTGATAAATATAGTAGACTTTCTTACCCAGAAATTTGATCAACTCCTAACCCTAGGTCAACAATCTTCTGCATAATTTACATCACCCTCTAATTATCAGGAGATTTGTTTAATTTATGCTAGCTTAATCCATCATGTGAGTGAATATCCTATGACTGCACAGTTTCCATATTTTATCCAAGAACAAGTTCAAGCTACTCAAGGATACTCCAAATTGATTAATGACCCATTTTCAAATTCATATAATTCAGATTGGAGTAACTTTAATTTTTCTTGGACATCCCAACAGACTCAGGCTCAGACCCAAATTTCACTTGAGCAAAATTATCAAAATTATGCCTATAATAATGGTCAGCCTAGTCAGTTTAACCAGCCATCATATTATAATCAGCCTTCATACCCACCTCCTCAACAGACCAATCTAGCTGATGATAGATTTAAC
Source organism: Cocos nucifera (assembly GCA_006176705.1). Classification (NCBI taxonomy): domain Eukaryota; kingdom Viridiplantae; phylum Streptophyta; class Magnoliopsida; order Arecales; family Arecaceae; genus Cocos; species Cocos nucifera. The sequence goes on from QRFJ01000203.1 coordinate 789,734, forward strand.
CAACTTCAACAATTAATTCTAACTCAACAGCAATCTATCGCCAGACTAGAAGCTCAAATAGGATAATTAGTTGAGTCTAACATGAGGAGAGAACTAGATCAACTACCGAACCTACCAATTTTCAAATCAACCCACCTAATGATCCATACCAACCACCTGGATTAAATTATCAATCTAATGTTTCATCTAAGAATCCCCAATTTGAGAATACCAAAGTAATTTCTGAACTTAAAAGCTATAGGATTCTTATGGACCCATACCAAGACCAGGTGAGAGAGGCTAGTACTGATGCTAGCCAAAATAAAAAATTTAGAAGAAAACTGGTTAGTACTGAGACTAACCACATAGAAGAACCCAAGCCAGGAAATTAGTACTGATGCTAGTTCCAGTTTAAATGAGATAGAAATAGAAAAAAAGAGAATAGATGATTTACCCGAGACTTATAAACCTAATGTCCTATTTTCCCTTCAACCCTAGAAGCTGGTTCTTCTTATAAAAATCAAAAGGCATGTAATGAAATATCAATGGAGTTGTTTAAGCAGGATCACATTAATTTACCTCCAGAATTAAAACCATCTTTAGTCACCATTCCAGCACCCATTGAATCAAACTTAACTCCTAATCCAAAAACTCCATTCATGAGCATTTTAGAAGAACAAATAGGAGAAATTCTTAATAAACATGGGTCTGAGAATGGAATCATAAAATTATATCCCAAAAATTAAAAGTGAATATATCAATAATGGGATTAAAAATCAAATCAACTTTCTGAGATTGGCAATCCAAAACCATTGGAATTTGTCAATCCAATATTCGACACAGGATAGTGAGCTACATTGTGTCTGGCTGAAGACGGTAAACTTAGCGCTTGTTGGGAGGCAACCCAATATTTAGTTTTTATCTAATTTATCTTTTTAGTTTATTTTCTTTTTAGGATAATTTGAATAAGTTGGAGGGAGAGCTCAAATTTGTAAAGGCATGTGCTGGACCAAAAAAATAAAATAAAATGAGTAAATAGGTGTATTCTTTTCCATTGTTTTTATTACATCCTTTATTTTTTCTTCTTCTCCATTGAGGACAATGTCGATTAAGTTGGGGGGAGAGAAAAATAAAAATTTTAAAATTTTAAGTCCTCGAAAAAGTTAGTATTTAGTATTTAGATTCCTGATTATGCTTAAGAATCGAATTAAACTAAGCATTTTAAAAAAAAAATTGATGCACAGATTAGAGAATCTATGAGATATTGAGGAATCAAGTATTAAGAAAATTCAATAAAGAGTTAAGTCCTAGAACATAAATTAATTTTTTCTTGGAGCATTTCTAATTTATTTCTACTAGCATCAAAGAAAAGTCTACTTTTTATAGGCTTGTGTAGGGTAACTATACATTTCTTCATATAAAAATTTATTTTAATAAAATAGTTTCCAAGTACTTCTCACTGAGTAACCGGGCCTCTTTGCCTAAGCAAGCATTGAGTTTCGCGTCAAAAGGTGGGAAGGGCAAAGAAGCTCGTTGTAAAGCTAGTCTTAACTCGTAGCCTATTTGATTCGAGCTAGTAAGCCCGAGGGGTATTCTATACCTAGTGCCCTAAAGCCAACTGGTTTGGGAGTCATTGGCCCAAGACTCGCTACATGGATCAAATAGAAAGCTTAAGGAGTTAAGACACTCAATAGTGGTACAACGTTAAAAAAAAAAAAAAAAAAAAAAAAAAAACATTGGTTTCCCACCGAGTAACCGGGTCCCGTTGCCTAAGTAAGCAATGATATTCGCGTCAAAAAGTGGGCAATGTGAAAATAAAAATTAATAAATGAAGGATGGAAGTAGCAATACACCTGCCTATATGAAAGTTTAGACAAATCAGAGATAAAAGTGGAATAATTTAGAAAAAAGTTCTAGAAAAATTTAATGTTCTTTACTTAATTTTTCTATTGATAAGTATTAATACCCCAATGATATATCTCATTTAAGCTCTACTGAATATCAATGGCCATTTTGAAAATTGCTTAGGTAAAATTTGAAACTCTAAAGTTAAAAGGTATTTAAAACTAAATTCTTTCTTTACTCGAGGACGAGCAAAGCTTAAGTTGGGGGGTGTGATAAGTACATCATAAATTTATCAATAAAAGTATTAATTTATTAATTAATTTATATTAATTTTTAAGAATTAATAATCAATTTATATATAATTTTTAAAAAATTCATATTTTTATTAATTAAAAAATTAATTAAAAAAAATAAAAAATAATAAAAATTAAAAAATAAAATTTTATTATCAATAGAAAGAGCTCATTTTTTTGATCACAATGAAATAAATTTCAAGTAAAACGGAGCTAAAATGGAAAAGATATGAATTTTGAAAGATATAAAATAAATAAAAATTAAATAAAAAAAAAGAAAATGGCTCAGCCGGCTCCGTAAGCCGAGCCACCAAGCCAAGCCAAGCCAATGCACCGCTCAAGTCAGCTCAGCCAGTTGAAGCTGCCACCGATCCATAAAACTAGGCATGGACCGCTAGCTCAGCAAAAGACATCCAATCACACGCTGCCATGTGGTGGACCAAGACCGCTAAAGGATCTACAGGAAATTCATCATGGTGTATAGAGGTAAAATGATAATTTCATAGGGCTTATCGTGCGTTGGTCCGATTTTCAAATGCACCCGATCTATGCTATCCACAGCTATAGGAATTGTGCCATCATGCAATCCAGATTGATGTCGGTGAAGATCCAACAGCCAGGGTGGTTTCTGGTTTTGAATCAATTTCCCAGCCTCCCATCCGTGCCATCCAACGATTGTGAATGTTCCAGGGGATGATCTAATGGCCAAATTTCTTCCAAAACCAGATCCAACAACTGCTATTTATTCCTTCTTTGAATCAATTTCTTATGCACGATTCGACCGCCGACAACACTCCCAATGATGATCCAAAGGTCCACGAAGCTTCCGACTTGATTAAAACACCTAGAACAAGATTCGACAGCTAGATTTTCATCATCATGCATGAATGGATGGTCCACATTAATTTTGATCTGATTTGGGCTTTTAAAACTTGGTTTATGATATTTTTTGGATCATTTGATCAGAATTTGACAGCCAGAATTCAAGGAACTCAACAAAATTTGTCCAGAAGCTCTTTTAATCCGATTTTTGTCAGGATTTCTTCATAGTTTATCGATCAAACTCCTCTATAGTCCCATATTGCCTATAGTCCCATATTGCCTACAAAAAAGATATCTAGCCCTCCTAATTCTATTTAAAAGACTCCAGGCCTCCAATATCAATTATCTTCGATCATGGGAAGGAGTTTGGTAAAGGTTAGAGCCATGCTTGGATTAGAGGCTGCTTCAAGATAATGGATGCTGCAAAAAAGAGCTGGCTTCTACACCATCTCAATACTGATATCAATCCAAGATCAGAGATCAACTATTTTAATTTTTATTTTTTATTCTTTTTTTAATTTCATGTATCTAAATTCTAAACTTTTAATTAATACAAATTTTAATTTTTAGCTATTTAAATTTATATTTTTAATTTTTAATTTTTAATTATAATTTAAATTTTTATTCTTTTTTAATTACTTTTTAATTTCATTGCAAGTAGATGATAAGATTTAACTAGTAGATCTTAGTACTAAGTTTAATTTTCTGCACTATTTAATTTATACTTTTTATTTATAATTTTATTTTTTGGCTTCAACTTTATTTTTATTTTTATTTTTTTATTTTTATAAAAATCAAAGATTTTAAAACTAAAATATTGCTTTTTCTATGAATTCGATCCAACTCACTACTTACTATCTATTTTTAATTATTTCAAGAAGTTAGAATTAAACTGATAAACATGGTGTCTTAACAATAATATCGTGCTCTTATCAATTTCTCTCTTTTTTTTTTGACAACATCAGAAAGCTCATGAAAAGGATGGAGAAAGATCATCAAAATCAATAATATGAATATATCAAAGTAAGAGATGTATCAAGTTTAAAGAATCGACCCTTTTGAAAATTTGTCTGTTAACTCATAATAAGTTTAAAATATTTATTTTAATTTTAAAAATTAGCTTGAATTTAAATATCAAAGTTTTTTTCTTTTTTTGAATGAATATGATCTTTAATCGGATTTTCAAATATGCACTTTTAAGCTTTAAGAGGAATAGAGCTTTTCAAAAAATTTGAACATAAAATTTAGCATAATATATATTTTAATATTTAATCTTTTGTTAAAATAAATTTATTCAATTAAATTTGAAAAAGATATGTATCAAAAATATATTGAGCAAGTCAATGGTTTTAATATGTAGTATCAAGGCAAATAAGAATCACTTATTTAAACTCATTTTTTAAGTAAAAGATTCTTGATGCAAGTAACTTTATAAGAAATTTTCAATGCACATTAAAATTTTAGCATTATATTTAGATTTTCAAATGAGTTTATAAAATTGAAAGTATGAATCAAAATAGTAAATCAAATTATCAAACTCAAATTAAATCAAATTAGTTTGGAGTGAGAATATATTTCAAATTTACTTTAACTTCAATTAGTCATCAAAAATAATTTGACAATCAAATCAATCAAATTAAATTAAGATGTCAAGATCATATGAAAGCTAAAATTAAAAGAAACATAATACAATTATTTAAAATTTTAAGATAAAAAATAATATCTTGATATCAATTAATTGTTAAAGTGAATGATGATATGATTAAAACATATGGATTACAAATAATTACTTGAAATAAATCAATCAAAACAAGTGAAGATCAAATGATCATCAATAATTTCTATTTTTGTTAAGTTCCAAAATAGTTTCAATAATGTTTTCTCTCCCTATTTTTCATAATTAATGCCATAAATTACTTTTCAACTTTTCCTTCCATTTTTCTTTCAAAATAAGCATTTTTATCATAAGTTTAATTGATACCAAATTTAATCTTTAAATTTAGATAATTTAACTATTAAATTCAAAAAATTCATTGTTAAAAGAGTATCAAATTTGAACTATATAGGACATCTAATTCCAAAATAAGCATGTTTGATACTAAATTTATATTGATATCATGCTCTCCCTTTTAAAGTAGATTAAATTTAGATCTTTCTAAATACATTGAGAGATAGAGCTTTTCAAATACATTAAAGCATATTTAATATCAAATTAAGTATGTCCGATGATAAATTCATATTGATACCACTTTAGGTTTTCAAAGAATGAAGTTTTTTAAGTAAAATATGTTAAAAAAATTTTGATGCCAATTTTAATATTTATTCTTTTTTTTCTGAAAAAATTTTAGTCAATTAAGCCTTTGTTGATCTAAGTTTCTCAAATATATAATTGATAAGAAAAAGTTGAGATATCATGCTGAATTTCAAGATAAATAAATTTATATTAATTCAAAACATGATACCTAGAGGAGAGCATATTGACCTTTTAAAAATAAAATATTTATCTCTTTACAAACATCAAAATCAATCATACTAAAAGTATTTCAAGCAAGTAAACATAATATAAAACTATATAGATAGATCATTAAAATTAATAGAATCAATCAAACAAGCATTGATGGTATGATGTGAGAAAAATTTAGATTATACCAAGCATCATCATCCATCCAATTTTATTTCCAAGATATCCATCCAAAAGAATTTTTCTTTTTTTATTACATTGGATCCTTGGTATACCTACAAGATCATTTTTTAAGCTTTAGTACCCAAGCCATCTTGGGTCCATTGAGGTTAGAGTACATAATTTCTTTTGAAATCTAAATTTGTTTAACTAAAGCATGACCAATTTTCTTAATATTATATTCAAAAATTTATGGCCTACTATATTATATTTAAAATATGTAATTGAATGATTTTCAAATAAAGTTTTGCTAAACATATTTTTGATAAATTTTTATTTTCTCAATAAATTATAATCAATTCCTGCTTTATCAAAAATGGCCTTTTGATTATTTAAAATTGCTTGAAGTTTTTAAGATCCAATTATAAAATTTTCAAGCATGGACTTCAGATTTTCAATCTCTTTGCTCAATTTTTTATTTTCCTCCACAAGAGATTTTTTTCTAATAATTTTTCTTTCTCTTCAATGTAAGGTTTTGATTTTTTGAATTTTTTTTTTCAACTTAGTATTTTCTTCAAGAAAAGATTTTTTAGTTTTAAAAAGTACATTCTTTTCTTTAGTCAAAGAATTTATTTCTTTTAAAAGATCTTCTTTTTCACTCAAAAGATTATTATTTTTATTAGCTAGAAGAAGATTTGATCTTTTAAGCTCTTTATTTTTCAGTCTTAAATTTTTAAATTCATCCATTAATTTATTAAAGACTTCAAATAACTCATCAAAAGTAAAATTGAAAGAATCATTAATATTTACCTCATCATCATTGGCCATAAGGCAAAGATTGGCAATACATTTTTTCTCTTTCTTATTTTTCTTTTCTATGCCTCACTTCCCCATAATTAATATTTTTTTCTTTTATTTCTTCTTCTTCTTTTTCTTTCCATCCTCATGAGCCATGAGGCATAGATTGGGGTTAGTTTTTTTTCTTCTTATAAGCTAGATTCCTCTTTTTGATTTGCTCTTCCAAAATTTATTTTCAATTTTTTTTGTATTTGATTTGCTAAAATATATAAAAAATTCTATTAAACTTATTAATATCTAAAGAGCAATAAAGTATATTCATGGCCTTAGCATTAAGTTGGACTATTTTCTTATCATGCTTGATCAATGCATTATGGGTGTATGAGCTATCAACAATAAATTTTCATAAATTATAGTTATGTGCTTGTATGAATATTTTCATCCTAGCTTTATAATAGATAAATTTTGAACCATTAAAAAGTGGGGGTCTATCTATGGAATGGCCTTCATTAAATGAGATTCCATTTTGAGTTATCAATATCTTTAGCTCTTGACCATTAGGTCAACAGCTAATAATAGAACACCTACTCTGATACCACTTGTTGCTCAAGGATAGCTATCCAAGAGGAAGGATGAATTGGATACTTACAAAATTTTAACCAAATCTAAAATTTAATCAATAATATATTTTAATTTAAACTTGGTTGAGTGATTATAATATGATCAATATATGTAGCAGCAAAATCAAAGTATAAATGAAACTATGTAAGAATTAAGCTAGTATAAAGTAAGTAAAGCAAGTAAACAAAATAAAAAGGCATAATAAATACATGAAATTTATAGTAGTTCAAAGCAATCCACTAAGCAATCCACTCCTACGTCCATTTTTCAAGCTTTTCTTGAAAATTTTACTATAATCCTTCCTTGATTATAGTGTACTTATTTTTCTAGGCTCACAAACAAATCCAGTTGGATTTCAATAGGAGCATCAACTAAAATCTTACACCATTAGTTTTTCGAGCTCACTAATAATCTAGTTGGTTTTAACCTTGGCTCACCAACCACAACTATATAATGATTATTTTCTCAAGCTAACAATCAACCCTAATTGATTTTAACCTTGGCTCACCAATCAAGCCAATACGACATCCAATTATGAGCTTGGACTGGTCTTTCCCTCAAGTTTCTTTTTCAACTTGTAAAAAAAATAAAATATAATTTTAGCATAAAAAGTAGAAAGTAAAAAACTCTTTAAAATATTGAGAAAGAGTTAAATGTTGATCTTTTGAAGCTTAATTTTTTTTCAATCAATGTTTGAGAGGATGTTGAAGAAAATCACTCTTGAAAAGCCCTCAATTCTGTATACTCTATCTTTCTCTTTTTTTCTTTCTCAATGATATTCAATAATCCTCTCTTAGTTTGAAGATTTTCTTTCTTTAATCCACTTTCTTGCTTTTTTAATTGAGTCTCTAGCCTTCTATATACTTGAAAGTAGCTGGAGAATGAGTTTTGACCATTGGAGCCCTTGAAATAGCCATTGAGAGTCATTATGGACAAAAAATTGATATTCTAAAAAACTAGTCATTATAGTCACTAGATCGGCTTAGTTTTTCACTGAGTTGCCTCAGTTTCCACTAGGTTGGCTTAGTATCAGTAGACTTAAAAAATTAGACTTTCTATCTTTCTATTTACTAAGACTGGGTTGATTAAGTTTTTCACTAGGTCGACTAAGTACTGGATTAGCTCAATTTTTCACTGGGTCAGCTCAGTCCTCAGTCTTCAAAAATTCTATTTTAAAAATTCTGCATATTTTTCTGCATGTGTGGCTTTTTATCTTCAACTTTTGAGGGGTTCTTCTAGCTTGATTTTTATGGTCTTTTCCATTATTAAGGCTTTCAAAAACTTCTTGTTTGAGTTTTATTTGAGCATTTGAAATTATTCTTTTTTTTGACTTTTCTTCTTTTGAGAAAATTTTTTCTATAGATAATTTCTTCATTTTAAGCACTTGAAAAATCCTATATACATTCTTGAAATATATGATTCGTATCTTTTATACTCAATATTTTGGAATCATCAAAATCAATCTTAGGATCAACGATCCTTTTGACCTCAAGTACTCAAGAAGATTTAGAATTTAACTATCAATCCTGAATGAGTCATCTACATTGTAAATCAATCTTTCATATCTATTACATGGATTATCCCAATAGAGGTTTTGATAAATTGAAATACAGTGATGTACTATTTTTAATTTTACTTGGAGGGATCAATTCCATCTTGACTCATGTACCGACTTAACAAGTACTTTACTACACCCAAAAATCTTCCATGACTAAATTAAAAATTTAGATAGTCTGGCACCAAAGTATAATAAGTTGCTTGTAAGTCACCGTGGTGGTCTTAGGTCTGAGGGACACTTATACCCATGGCCCTCGAAAATACTCTTGACAATAAAGTACCCCAGAATGGTCATGTTTAGTATAGATGTACTCCTACATCTCATCTGTATGCCATACCAGTATCTCTATACTTCTTAGTTAAGAGGATAATCAATCTATATGATATATAACAACCTATACTCGATATAGTTATCATCCTAGTAATAATATATCATTTGGTTGTGAACATGTTTAAGGACTAAATGATAAATCTTGTTTTATCAAATTAAAATAGTCCTAAGGACTTTATCACATCACAGGAGTTCAATAAAAAATGTACATTATGAGATAATAAAGTTAAAATAATTTTTATTCATTTATAATTCATATACATTTACAATGAACACAACTATCTACAACTTATATGATTGGTTTTGGTACACATTTTTCAACAGCGCCCACATGCTCGCATGCATCGCGCTGGGCTGCACCCTCATAGCTGGCCCGCACTATGCATTGGGCCTTGGCAACCCCTCGGCCTATGCTGGTCTATGGACCTCTTCAATGGCCCATGGCTGTGCCACCTGCTCTGACCTTTCTTCACATGTATCTCTTCCGTTTGGACACTATTTGGACTATTATGGACCGAATCTTAAGGCATTTTCCTCAACAGTCAAATATGAAGCCCAACGATCCTAAATCAATTAGTTAATTAGATAATTTTATATCATCAAAGGTCAAAGTAGGATACTAGTCGGACATCGTAGTCGAGGTTGACCACATCAAATAGGATCTTACAAGAGCCAAGGTAGAAGCTAGTGCACTGCTCGATGTCTTGATCAGTCTGAGCAAGATGATTTTATCAAATCATGATTGAACTAATGTACAGATGGTTCAATAAAAATCATGAGTGATCAAATCTAATGGTATTCGAATTTGGCCAAAATGGGTGCCAGCATGCTATCTGGCAATTATGGATCAAGATCCTTCACTAAGCTCGATCAATTGAAAGAAAGTCCTTCACTGGGCTAATTTGAGAGAGAAAAAAATATCATGGAGAGAGAAATAATTCTAGAGAGAGAAAGTGAGAAGAGAAGAAGGTGAGAGGAAGAGGGAAATTTTTTCTCTTTTTTCTTTTTATTTTTTTTCTTCTTCTTCTTCTTTCTTTTTCCTTTCTCTTCTCTCATTTTCTTTTCTTTTCTTTTTCTCTTTCTTTTCCTTTCTTTGTTAACCTAAAGATTGATTTTGATGATAATAAAAAAGTTTTGAATTTAAGTTATAAAGTCTAACATTATTTATGAGGATGTGTAGTTATAAATTTTAAAAGCTCACAAACCCCAAGTATTTCTAAATATCTAAATAAAGAATTATCACTTAAGATTTTAGATGAGATACTTCAGATTGGATACATCTTTCAAGAGATTTTAATGAAGATCAAATTAATTTAAAAAGGTAAATCTAGTCTACAAATCAATTTAGAGAAGAAAGAATCACAAATAATCTTTGGCACATATGGCACACAAACTTAGCTGACCCAGTCCAAAACTAAGCTAACCTAGTCTTAGTGGAAATAGAAGACAAAAGCACATAAAGATAAATTTTCAAGATTCAAGGGACTGAGCCATTCCAGCTATAAACTGAGCCAACCCAGTCAAAAACTGAGCCGACCCAGTATCTATAATGGCTAGTTTTCATATCTATAGTTTTTTCGTCCCATGAGCTTTCCAATGACTATTTTCTCATCTCTAATAGCTATGGCTATATCTCTTTCTAAAGATCTTCTAGATGCCAAGAAGTGATGAAAAATCTCAAAGATATATAAGAAAACCTTTGGGGCATTAGAGGGTAGCTTTTTGGAAGTTTATTGATTATCCATTAAGAAAGCCAAAAGAGTGAGTAGAAAAGAAAAGAGAAGGAGTGATTCTCAGATTATTTTTTATCCTTCCATCATCCTTAAATTGAGAGAAGTCAGGCCTCTAGTATTGAAGATCACCACCTACCTCTTTCAATCATTCAAGGAGAAAAATTCAAGCCAACAAGCAAAGCAACCTTGATTTTCTTCTCTTGTGTTTTAAAAAGTTTGTTTTACTTATATTTTTATTTTTGTTTCAAGTTTCTTAGAGTAAGAAACTTGGGTTGGTCCATGCCTTGAGTTAGATAGTGTATTGGTTTGATTGGTGAGCTAAGATTAAAACCAATCAAGATTGATTGTTAGCCTGAAAAAATAATCATTATATAGTTTTGGTTGGTGATTCAAAAAAAAACCATCCTACAACAAAAAAGATTTATGATGATGTTCAACAACACAAGAGACCATACAAATATCATAATATCTCTATATCAACATTTTTAACAAATGTCAGATAAATGTTGTTTAAGTGAGCATCATTAGCTTTTATGGTGACAGTTCTCACAAACGTCGTTACCCTATTTATAGCGACAATTTATTATGACGTTATACAAACGTCACAAGAGTATGTGTTATTACGATGTTCAAAATACTATTATAAGTTATAATATTTATTGATCACAACTTACAGCGATGCTTATAAATGTCAACTTAGGAGATTTATGGCAATGTTTAACAAATATCACTTTTAATGGTTTATTGCAACGCTTCTAAATATCAGTTTAGATTATTAACATTGATGTATATGTAATAAGTAGCGATGATTGTATACATCATTATAAACATGTATACCAACACGTGCAGAAACGTCGGTATAAATAACTTATTATGACATTTTTTAATCATCGCTTTATAATTTTAGAGTAGATATAATATATCATTTTGTTATACTTATAATGACATTTGTAAACATTGCCTTAATTATTTTTAATTAACTATTTTTTTAATTTATATTTATCATTAATCATACAACCTATTTGTGAAAAATAGTAATGAATCAAATATTTTATTATTAAATACAAACCACACAGACAACCAAATTTTACAATATCAAAATCCATATAATCAAAGACCATTGAGTTAAAATAATCCAAATATTCATTTATGATTAAACTCATAACAAAGTATCACATTGACACCATAGATTTTGCATTACAAAATCCATACCATAGAGTTTGCATTACAAAATCCAACACAAAGTGCCCACATATTGATATAATAGAGTTGTGCATTACAAAATCCAATATCCCCGGTTTGCTTCATCACACACTACTGATAAAAAGCACCACCATAAACAAAATATTGCAATCAATATTCATCAGCTGCAAAATAGCAAATCAACTTGTTAGTTATTTAAATATATACATGAAGGATATTCAACTTGTTCTTCATTTGTATTATACCAATTGAGAATAAAAGTAATAAATTACTTGTCATTCAAAAGTAATAAACTCACCTCTAAATGTAGTAAATCTTTATCATATACTATTGACAAAAAGCACCACCATAAATAAAATATTCCAATTAGTCTTTATCACCTGCAAAATAGCAAATCAACTTGTTAGTTATTTAAATATATACATCCATCTGCTAATATCTCAATTATGGTGAAACTTGAAAAGATCTTGTCTTTTTGTTTCTTTAATAAAGCTAAATAAATATTTTTCTAAAGTGTGATCTTCTTTCTTTCTGTAAGCTCCATATTTTCTCAAAAACTTAATTTAAGCTGGTTAGATACATCACCTATCAACAAATCTTTTTATGATAGCAAGAGACAGCAGTATAGGTTTCCTTAAGATTGTTTCATGACTTCTTGTGATCTTTTCTTGCAACCTATACTACACTGTCTTATTATTTATTCTATCTGAAGGCCTTGAGTAAATTAAAAGTATGTTCATTGCATAATATGAAATACTTACATTCTAATGATAGGGCAGCAATGAGTTTGGTATTATACCAATTGAGAATAAAATTAATAAATTATTTATCATTCAAAAATAATGAACTCATCTCTAAATATAGTAAATCTTTAATCAGCAGCAGGATGTTGAGATTGTGGTTGAACACTTGCATAGATCGAACTACCAGCATCAGGAACTAGTAGTAGTTTTCAAAATTAATACTATCAATCAACATTCTTTACATATATTATTATGCATACTAACTAAAAAAATTATACAACATACAAAGTGGTATGACTATACCTGTCCAATGTGTTCAACATTTGAACCAATAAGTTTGGCAACCAAATCCTTAAGTTGTGTCATTTCATTACTTAAGGTTTTATAGTTCTCTATTAATATTCTTTTCTCCTCTTTTTCTTGCTCATGTTCCTTTATTGTGTCAATATTTGCCTTTCCAAACATCTTGGGGGTAACTCCAAAGCCCATTCCATACACATGCCTATGTCTCTTAGGTCCAATTGCTTGAGATAATATGTCTCCTTCCAAAGGTGCAAGACTCTCTAAAATTTGAGATGTTTCACCATTTGTTTCCTTTGTAGCCCTAAGATTCTCAATTCTCTCCTGCATAAAAAGAGAATACAAAAGTTATATGAGTAATATGATTTTATTTTTTAAAAATAAAATATATAATTATGGTAAATATATATAAGAGTGTAAGAGAATAAATTACAATAATAGCTGCTGCCTCAGTAGTCACTGGCTTTCCATCTTTATGTTTGTGCCAATCAACATATAGCTTTGCTCTATTAGGAAGCTTTCCTATCTTTTTAAGCTTTTATACAATAAAAAAAATAAAATTAACAACTTACTAATATATAAGAATATCAATGACTACTTCTCAAAAAAAAAAAAGAATATCAATAAACAAGAATAAAAAAATGTTAAACAAAAAAAGCTTTTACGTATTTTTTTAAGTAATACTACATACCACCATCTCAGCTCTTCTAGCAAAAGATATGGTACCAGAAGTATGTGGCATTTTCATCCAAGCTCGACTTTTCTTTTCTTTTTCAAATTTTGCCTACAAATATATCCATGATTCATAGTATTAAATGACAATATTAGATTCTTACATAATATTCTAAAAGTTAATATATTACCTGCCATTCCGATGAATACCATTTATTAGCAAGTGCTACCCACTGATCAGGTCGGGTTCGAGGATCCACATTAGCCTTCAATTTAGTTAGGGTCTTATACTTAAAAAAATTATCACAATATAACATATGTTTAAATTCTTTTAAGCAACATCCAACTTGCTTAATAACCCATGACCTCCTATCTGATGCCAAATTAAACTTTGCCTGAAAATAAATCAAACTTTATTTAGGAACAAAAATCTAACAGGAAAAAATATAGAAAATATTTACAATACAAATCTAGGAATTTTTAATTAAATGATCAAACTTAGATATAGAAGATCTATAATAACTTACTTTCACAACTCTCCATATCTCATCTTTGTATTCCATAGGAACTTTCCTCCAATCATCAAATTTAAGTGGTGTTAAATTGGGATTTCTTGCCACAGTACCACAAAAATATTCAAGTTCAACTCTTCTCCTTCACGTAAATTTCATATATCAGCAAGTATAGTAGGACCTCGAGTTTTACGTGACTCAGTCGAAGTTGCTACAAAAAAAAAAATAAAACATATTGTAAGACTTGATGTAGGACCATAAAAGCATCAAAAAGTAATTAAATTAAAATAGAATAAACCATAAAAAATATATTTTTTACAAAATATTAATAGCACTTATGCTCTATGTTGGCATCAGTATTCAATTCCATCTGATCATCACGTGAAGATGAAACTAAACTCTCATCAGATAACTGTGAATTATTTTGAGCTTGCAAATGCTGTGAATTTTGATACTAAGATCCTGAGGTAGGAGCTTGATGCTGAGATGGAAAAGTAGCCTGAATCTCTAATAAACTACCAACATCTGTCCTTTTTCTTTTTTGAGGCTGCAAAGAAGTAGTTGACTTTTCTCTTTATTTTCTAATCCTCTTCAACATTGTGTAGCCTAACCTTTTTCAAATTAAATTACTAATAACAACAAATAAATAATTCAACAAAATTATTTAGCAATATGCAATACAAACTATGCTAGTAAACAAGTGATAAAAATAAAGCTTAATATTAAACATTTAATATAATATACAATAGTACCAAAACATAAGAATGAGTATAGAAAAATAATTTAAAATATTTTTTTTCATAAAAAAAGTACTATAATTCCTCTTCAAATTGATAATTACCCCTTGATTTATCTTCCATACTAATAGTTATGCCATCTATGTCATTCCTAATCCAATTGACTTCTTTATTTTCTTGAGCACATTCTTCCATTATCTCATCATGATCTAAGCAAAGCTCGTTGTTTGACTCAAATAAAAGTTCATCACCCATTTTATACATGTCTCGAGGTTTTGTTCTAAAAACCACTTGCCATTCAAGTTGTACTAGATCCCGAATATAAAAACTTGCTGAACTTATGATGCAAGTACAAATTGCTCATCAGTTGAGTTTATACCTATGTGGATCAATCTTGATAAATTCATAAGTGTGTATCCAAATGTATCTTTCTTCATACCTTTCCCCATTCCACATCTACCCAGTTACACTTGAATAACACGACTTTAAATCTTTCAAAATAATTCAATTCAATTATATCTTGCAATACCCCATAATAGATTGGAGTCCCATATGGATGGGACTCCAGTTGCTTCATGGTTTCAAAGTAAGGGTTGAAGAAAAAATCCTATTTCCTGGGTCAGATTCGTTCATATCCGATTTAATCAAGAGGAATATTTTAAAAATTTTATCTCTTAAATCTAAATCAGATCTGAGACTTTTCAGATCTAATTTTATTGATCTGATAAATTAAATTAAATTAAATTAAATTAAATCTAATTTAATTATACCTTATTAGGGGTAATCATATTACCCTATGATGATCCCGATATTTGCCTGAGGTTCTAGATGTAGCCATACAAGCGTCTGGCCTTTACCGATATCCACTCGGACAAGATTTGGAAATCTCCTCCTTCTCAATCTATGCTCCAAAAATTAGATCTGGATCTGATCTTAAAGGTCTTCAAAATATCTATTGAAGATCAGCTGTTGTCTCTTGCAGCAGTATTGCCTTCTTTCTTTTCTGTCACTTTTCTCTTACTTGGATCGCACCAAAACCGAGGCCCAAAACTTTTGAGGCATGGAGAGGAGAGAGAGGATCAGAGGGAGGCATGGAGAAGAAGGAAGAGGGGCTATGTGGCATGGGCAAAGGGCAGAAGCTCTAAATCCTTGGTGCATATAGGATTTATATATATCCTACTACGCCAGGCAATGCCACATCATCCCGACCAATTATGGTTCTTTGTGCAATCAGATCTAAATCTGATTGGTGGGTTCGGACCTGTGCTCACTGTTAAAAAGATAAAACGTTAAAACTAAATTTCTATATTATTTATTAGAGGAATACCTTATAGAATATTAATATAAGAAAGAGATATTTTTAAAAACTACTCAATGAATGAGGGTAACTGCATCACTAGTTATATAAGGATATATCGATTGCTTGCATTAGTGTTTCATCATCAAGGAATAATATTAATACTTTTCAATTTGTTGCCTGCAATTGATATCCAAGGACATCTTGTACTGGCATATGATTGCACCATCATTCATTTCAAATCAATTCGATTGAATCTTATCTCAAATGCCTTCAAAATAATCTAGAATAACAAGTGATTGAACTCCATTTGCTATATACTCACTCCGTATATTAACAACCTCGTCGGATGGGCGCCCTATTTTTTACATAGTTCGACTTTAAGCATCATTAAATATCATAATTTATGAATACATATAGCATTAACTCATCCATATGCCACACTATAAATGATAATAAAATTAAAAAAATATAAAAAATAAATCAGTGCAATCCTTTCAATCGGGTACATCATCGATATCGGACTTCAATCCCAGTCCTGCTACTTTGCCTCCAGGCTAACCCTGAACCAACCAAGTGCACGCATTTATATGAAAAATGATGGGAAAAAATCATTCCATCATGAGATAGTATTTCCTCCTATCTTTATCTCCAGATTCTGTCAAGAACGGCTTCCTTTGGGGAACTTTAGAACATAACTCTGAAAATAGAACAAGTTCAAACCTTACAACTTTGAATCACTTTAAATTGATTGGATCATCTAATTGCATATTGAAAGTAAATGTTGCATTGGTAATCATCATTGCACAATCATGACTTTTAAGCCGTTATCTTGTTACACACATGCTTTTAGTTTCAATACACGAAGTTAAGATATTAGAAATATAAATAACTATTCTACCTCTTATTCCAATCTACAATCTTTATCTCACAATCTCCATGACGCCTATTGAGATAGTCGGGAATGCAACAACAGAGAGCAAAAAACACATTTCCTAGAAGCCCCCGTAAATCTATCACAGTGTAAATCTAACTATTCTTTTATCTGGTTATGAACCTGCAAATGTCCACATTCACACTCCATGTCCTCTTTAGTCATACGCGATGACCTTCCATTTTCCTGTCATCCATTGTTTGATCCACTAAACTCAACACACTGGCCCTTCTTCCTTAATCACTAACAGCTTTCACGTTCAGACATCGTTGTTGAACAATTAAACTCCATAAGTAAGTGAAAAATACTACTTTCTACGCTTCACTCCATGCTTAGTTCACTACAATCAATTTCACCATTTGTATTTGTAGGAATTATGGCTTCACATCCGATAAGGCTCCACAATAATAGAGACCAATTGGTCAGCACTCATGCGAGCTGCTTCCATTCTTGAGTGCCATCAAAAACATATGTTTCTATGACGGTCTTCAATTGAATGATCAAAAGGCAAAAACGACTTGATGGCCCCATTAATCAACAATATTTTTCAACCATGATATAACCACTTTTAAGCCAATATTTAAAAGCCACAAGAATGGACATGCAAATTTAACTTCTAGTGTTTCCAACCAGATAACATTTCATAGCAGAAATAATCATTAATAGTCCACGTCAGTGTAGCAGCTTTGAAAAGTGCTTTTTGGAAGAGTGCATCATATTTTCATATAATCCATATACCATAAGATCATTCAACTTGCATCGATCAAATGGCTACATGAATATAGTTCCAATTTTTTTCCAGATGACTTTAGGGCCAGGATGAGTAAAGGACATAGAAAGAAGGTTTTTACACCATAACTATGGAGGCAAATTATATATTAGTTAAAATGATTGTGACAAGCTACTGGAGCCATAACTCAAGCGAAGAAGTCGAAGGCCATCAGTAAGAAATCTAGTATCACTTTTGATACCATATTATGTGAAGCCCATGATCTTAGCATGGACCTGAGGAGATCTTTGATATTCTCTAAGGCACAAAACCATGCGATCTCCAGCATTTTAGTTTGATGAGGGGTGGCTCCCCCTTGGACTTGGAGGGAGGTCCCCTGGGCAACAACTTCTTAGAGAGAAGAGGAGAAAGAGCTCGAGGGAGAAAAGATCTGTATTCAATCATGTTTATGAAATCTAATACATCCTAGATATTTATACATAGATATTAGAGCCAACAAAAAATTTCATGGCTAACCCAATACATGAAAGCACTCACCAAAAGCCCATATACATCCATGATCTCCCCATGCTTTATCCTTAGAATCTAAACCCGATACATACATGCAGTTAATCCCCCTTAAGATCTTATATGACCTCAAGTTCTTAAAAGCCCTGTGAATTAATCCTTAATCCAAAAACCAAACAGAAAACCCAATAAGTTCTGTACGCCACATCAAGCCAGTCTCTTAGAAGCCAAGCTAGCTCAACTATGTCTCGCCCGAATGCCATTTTCTATCTGCTTGAGATAGCTGGCTCGGTTGCACCTTGAGCCGGCTCGATCTCAGCTCGAGTCGGCTCGACTGCATATCAAAGCAAGCTCATCCTATCTTGTCACGGTCCTATAATTGCACCTGATTACTTTCCTGGCTTTTGATCTTTACTCCATTTGTATCTCAGTTTTGTGGAGTACTTACTATTCTTTCAAGATTTTCACACCTAAACTCGGCTACATGCCGTCTTCACTTAGGACGACTCCTATCCTAGCCCTAGGACTCACGCCCATCTCTAAGTCTCCTAGAGCAACACTTGGCTCCTCTTGTGGCCTGTCCAAGGCTTGGGAGCATCACCAAAATCCTAACAAATCTCCACCTTGGTGCGCCCACTCCTGCATCATTCGGCAAATATTCGTCTCTGCACGATCCCACTTCGTCATTTGCATGTCCTAACAGCTACTTATGCACACCTTGCCTTGCCAATCCTCTTCATTGTTATGCATCTTGGAGACCTTGTGGATGACCATAACTCCACATTGAAGAGACTTGCTTCTCTCCTACTTATACACGAATCATTGGAGTTGAACATCTCCCCTGTCTATCTTGGAAGTCGTAATCAAATCATCTGAACTTTTTAGGGAGAATTGTGCAGCAATCTTATGCCGCGCTTGCTGCATAACTTTTAATACGATTCTTCTCAGAACTTTGCTCTATTCCTTCTGCACTTGCTACTCTATCTTGAACTGTGCATGCTCCGAGTTAGTACTTAGGATCTATTAATCCTCCGCACTCCCGCTTGTGAATCTCATGTCAAACTCTCTCCCATCTGTGAAGCCATCGTCTGTCGTGCTCATCTAAAATCAAAGCTCTCTAAATGCCATAGCAGCCGGGACTCTGTAATTGAGTCTGCTCAAAGGACATACCATTCACATGCTGTAGTGCTGAGTTATCATACCACCATTCGACACGTCACTGCTCCTTGGACCCCTCCGCACTTGTGGACCCTCTCAAAAGCCATCTTGATACCTCCATAACCCATGAGTAACCGTCCAACAATATAAGAGCTCGATCCAAACTCTTTAAATCCAGCTAATAAATCCTAGTAAAATTTCACCCTAGCCTTCTCCTCTTGCGCCCCTACATCAGCCATCCGCTTTAGTTTATCCAAGAGGAATTATTAGCTCAAATCCATGTCCTGGGCTAGGACCCATCTACTCTCATTCTTGAGGCTCCTGAGACTCACTGGCCTCCCTGAAATCTACTCCCAATCTTCCTAATGATGTTCCTAACACTCTTTACTGAGGATACCCTGCCTCTTGACTGGCCTGCATTGTGCGAGCCCTTTCAATCTCATACCTCCAGAAAAGCAATAACTATCACATACTTCCAGTGCTTCCCTATCTCAATCTGCAATACACCGACCGCCTTCATAGATATCCAGAAACCTCTTTGCTATATTACTAACACATCCTCCACCTAAATCACGCTCTCCCCTAGTCGCTCCTACAGAAGATA
>QRFJ01000203.1:809754-908083 GCA_006176705.1 Cocos nucifera
GGGGATGCATCATCTGATTCAATTAGATTAGAGTCCCTCACAAACCTTCTTAGGTGATGCCAAGACTGGTCAAAGATGAGTCTTTGGCGCCACCCAAGTAGAGAGCATGAAGCAACCTGGAGTCCCATCTATATGCGACTCTAGGCATCATCCTCTTTGGGCGCACGCCTAGGGAGGCGTGTACCCCCTCTCTTTCCTTTTTTAGTAGGAGGACAAGGGTCCATCTTCTCTCCTATAGGTGCATAACACATGGGCAGATGTCTAAATGTCAAAGGTCAACATTTGACCAAAGTCCAAAGATAAGATTTAGCAGGTGATGAAAAATGGCAGGTGTTGTCTCAAATTTATCTCATAAATTAAGACAATCCTTTTCTGACTTGGACAAGCTCCAGTCAAACTAAGTAAAGATTTTTGAGTGAGTCCAAATACATTTGGCTCAGTCGAGATAATTTTTAATGATTGTTAAAGAATATTAGGCTTAATCGTGTGCTAGCACGATTTTCTTGAACCTAATTGAATCTTATTCAAATCAATTGAACTAGGTTAGTCCAATTAATGATATCCAAATTCAAACCCTTGTTTGTATGACCCAGTTAAGTTTAGTTTCATATGATAATGGGATATGTCATGATCTCTATCATCGACATCATCAAAACACCTTTCGATGGATCAAAACTTTTTTGATTCAGACAACTAATATGATCGATCATCCAAATTATTCTAATTGCTCTAAAAATCCATCAATGACACCTAGCAGCATATGATGGCAACCCATCAGAACTAGAAACGAACCTCTTAGTGTAGTTACCTATGTGATTAAGTTCCTCTATCTTGAGCCTTGATCGAATTAGGGTTAAGGTGAACTCATCAAATCCTAATTTTCGTCATATGAATTAATCATTTGATTCAAGTCCAATGTGAAAATTCTAATAAAAACTCTTTCTATTATTTCACTCTGCCATAGTCATGGGCTTATAGACTTGATTCTCATGATCATCATAGGGCTGCTCCTCTTCTACCGAGGTAGATAGATCTCCTATTGATGCAATCCAATTTCTATAATGAACATGCTATAACCAACATACACCTCAGGATTCCGAATGGCTAGGAGACCGAGTTATGGTGTAGTCAAACTATAACACCCTCAAGGTGAACTACCGATGCACCTCAGGTCAAAGAACCAGACACACCACTGTAGCTCTTCAAGCTAGTCATTGATAAAAAAGTAAACTTCCTCATGACTGCTTGAGGTGGTCACACTCAGTGCCCTCGTTCTCTAACGAGTATCTGTACTCTCGCTCTGATGTCTCTACACTATAGACTGAAGACTCATCTACCCTAAAGAAGGAATTGTACACCAATCTTTTCGATCAATTATCATCCTCATGATGATCCTACGGTTGAGAGCATTTTATTGAATCTCTCTCCTTTTTTAGAAACCTAATCCAAGATTATGTTGAAAATTATGTTCCAAAGTCAATCATCAGCTTATTGATGGTTGAGCTATTTTATAATTATAATTAATTTATTAATTAATAAAAATATTTTAGTATCTTTTTTCATCATAAATTTACATCTTCTAATGAACTTCATTGTTGTGATGAAGTCCTTAGGACTATTTAGTTTCGATAAAGAGATGATTTATCGATTAGTCCTTAAATATATTCACGACCAAATGATAGACTATTAAATAGGACGACAGCATTTATTGAGCATAGGTCGCTATATTCTATATAGGTTGATTATCCTTTTAACCAAAAAGTGTGGAGATACTAGTATGGCATATAGGCGAGATGTATGGATACATCATCATTGAACATGACCAACTCTAGAGTATTCTACTATCGAGAATGTCTCTGATGGGATATAGGTATAAGTATCCCTTAGATCTGAGATCACCTTAGTGACTTGCAAGCAACTTACTGTGCTTTGATATCGGACTAACTGAATTTCTAATTCAACAACGAAAGGCTTTTAGGCATAGTCAAGTACCTGCAAAGTTAGAGTGTGATCAAGATGGAATTGACCACTCCAAGAGTTGGACGAGAATGTATCACTATATTTCAATATAGCAAAACCTTGGCTAGGATAATCCATTAGATGGATTTGATATTTTGAAATACAATGTGGACAATCCAATCAAAGTTGACAGTTGAACTCTGAGGTGTCTTACGAGCATTGTGGTCAAGGGGATGAATTATATGAAAACTATATCCACATGGGTTCTAAGAATGATGTTCTACACCTTCGACCTATCCAGCCATCGGGTATCATTGCTAGATGGTCACTTCGATTGATATAGAAATTTATTCCTATGCTAGGACCTATTAGGTCACACATATTAGAGCTTACGATCTGATCGGATGGTTGATCAATGATTAAGAATCGTTCTAGAGTTAAACAATCAATATGATTGGTGTTTAACCCAATGCAAGTGTTGCAAGAGGATCAATTAGCAATTAGATTGCTAATTGGCTTAATTTGATTAAGCCAATAGATAGAGATTAAGTCTAATTAAATATGATTAAATTAGATTTAGTTTGAGCTTGATTGGATCAAGTCCAATTGATTTATTGGATAAGCCAAGTGCAAGAAAGAACCAGTCCTGGTCTAATAGGATTCGGATTAACCCAATTTTCTAATTTGATTAGAAAATAAATTAGAATTAAATCTAATTTAATCTAATTTAATTAAGTTCTTAAATGAGTTAGGATCTTATTTAATTGGGTTGGTTTAATCTTGATTTTATTTGGTTAAAAGATCTTATTTGATCAAGTCAAAATCGGAGTCCTAGTGTGACTAGGACTCCCTATCACTTACGCCACTTAATCCTCACACCCCATGCCCTTTTTATTTTGTTTATTACATGAAAATTCTCCACTCCCATGGCTTCTCACACCCTCTTTCTCTCCTCCTTTTCTTATAAGGCAATTTATTGGAAGATCAAGTCAAAAGAGGAGTAAGTTTTGCTTAGGATTCTATGAGATGAAATCCTTGTTGACCAAAACACCTTCCCTTAAGTGCCGCCCCCTCTTTTAATTAATTCTTTTCTTATTCTACAAAAATAATCTTTTTTTTTGTGTGCCCTCCCTTGCTGGTCCATGCCAATAATTATGGAGGAGGCGCCCAAGAGTTGGGCGCCCCAACAACTTTCCATGTTTGGACATTCCTAGTCTAGGATTTTGATCTAACTTGGACTCTTCTTTTTCTCTATTTATTGGATGAATTTTGTTCTAATTTTTTTTTAAATATAGATATTTAGGAGAAATTTTGGGTGTGCAAAAATCAGAGGAAGAGGATCCTTGGGTGTGGGGGTTCCATAGGCATCAAACTAGAAGTCTAGGTGAGAGAAAAGAGAAAAAGAAGAGGGTCTTCTTCTAGGACTGTTTTATTCCTCATCTCTCCTCCTTCTTTTGAGTTTTCTCTAAGAGAGTCTTAGATTAGAAAACTCTCCTCTTCCTTCTTATATTTTGGAGAGTCCAAGTTTCGAAGAAGAAAGCATCGGATCGACCGTCGAAGAGACTGTCGAAGAGAGATCAGCATAGTACTAACATGCTGTGCTGATTTCCTGCATCAGAATCTCTAATCATGTTCGTGGGCTCGTGTAGACGACTCCTAGAGGCCGGATGCGTGTGCGGCTCATGAATTTATTCTCAAGTCTAGATCAGTAAGTTAGAACATCTAACTTGCTTAGGTAATAGATCTGCTCTATTAACTTCATACCTGCATTTGATGTAGTGTAGATCTAGGTTGATTTGATCAACCTTTTCTTTCTTGTTTGATTTTAATTTTTGATTTAATATCATACCTTGATCATATAATAGATCTAAAATCTAGATATTTATATATTTATTTAAATAAATATTTAATTTATTTAAGTCTTTCGCTGCATGATCTTGAAAAATTTTTAGATCTAACCGTGAAACCCTAGATCTGGTTCCTTCAATTGGTATCAGAGTCAGGTTATTATTACATAATTTTTATATATATTTAGATTATTTCTTAGATCAAATCTAATTTATAATTTAATTATTAAATATAAAATTTAAAAAAAAAAAAAAATTAGATCTCACGAACTGCCATAAGGTTGTCCTACTATAAGGTTTACCCCATATAGTGAAAAGGTTGTCCTATTTCGTGATGATCTGACTCTAATCCTAAATTTATTAGATTTAATTTAATTTTATTTATAATTTAATAAAATAGTTTTAGATTTAAAAATAAAATATTTTAGATTATACAGACTGTCATAAGGTTATCCTACTATAAGGTTTATCCCTTACAGTGAATAGGTTGTCCCAGTATGTGCTGATCTAAAATATTGATCATAAAATTTTAGATTAGATCTAAGAGATTTTATGATCTAATTAAAAATATTTTAATCTAATTTTAATCTTCATAAATATATTAGATTTGATCTAGGAAGATTTATGACTGATTATTATTGAAACTATTTCAATTATATGAACCTATTTAAATTAGATCTAAAGTAGATTCATGTTTATGTTACTTGCATATTGATTATGAATCAAACATACAACTTGGTTAATAGAATCATGTTGTAAAAATATTTTATAAATATGAAAACTATTTTTAAAAAGCTAAATCCCAACCCTCAGCCCAAAACTTAATTAAGAATTAAGAAGTTGTTTGATTAGATTCTAGGATTGTAAATTGAAGATCCTATGACATGAATCATAACACATTGGGTTAATGGGTTAGTGGGGATTAGATTCATTAATTGGATTAGAGCTAGAGTTAGATTAAAGAATAGATTTAATTAGAGAATTAACTAAATCTAATCAATTATTGTCTTAGATTAGATCAAGGATTCTCTAGATCAATTGCAATAGTTGTAGTTGGTCAAGTCCATGTCTTAACAAGACCCAAGATGGACTTGATTCTTGGCTACGTGGTCTAGCACGAACTGTAAGGTTGATCTAATTAAAACTAATTAAATTAGTTGGTGTCTGAGGTAAACCAGACCGTGGCTTTTAATTGGCAGCCCACTTACCTGACCATTTTTTATGGTGTCAAAGGTAAGCCTAACAGATCCTTCCACTGATCGAACTTACCTAACCTCTTGGTGAGATTATATTTTGATCAGATCGCTTAACTATTCGAGCTGACCCATGTTAGCTAGGTAAATCAGTTTGACTGATTTAGGTGCTCCTAGACCAGCCTATTAATGATCTTTCTTAAGCTGACTTGGTGAAGTTAGTGGGAGGATCATGATAAGCTGATTAATCTGACCTACTCGCTTCTATAAATTAAATCTTTTAAAATTATTAAGTCCCTAAAATAAAATAGTTATATCATAACTAGATTATAGCCTCTCATTAAAGTGGATGATAATGGGTCCATCAGTTGGATAATCATTGGAAGCCCAAAGGTCTGGTGCTTATCGATTGATAGAATTATCATTCATTATATGATCTCTTGGATACATCTTTCTAAATGGTGGTCAGATGGGCCAACCAAAGTTGAGCCTGATCATTCATTGATTGGATGGGCTAAGTATGGTTATATTAATGGTTGGACCTAATTGGATCCTTTTCTGAGAAGGACAAAGTCAACTGATCAAGGCCTGAGTCAAAATTTAATTACTAAAAATTATTTAGAGAAATAATTGGTTATGAACCTACCCTTAGATATACATGGGTGGGCCAACCAAAGTTGGGCTCATGTACAGTCTATGTGGATTCTAGTATCCACTAAGAAATTAGGATAATTTCTTAAATTGGAGGTAGAGGCTATCAATTCGAATAAAATAGTAGGATAAATATTTTAATTAAAGTCCAAATCTTTAGGTTTAATGGATCAATTATTAATTAGATTTTGATTTTTCTTTGTGCAGATATGGCCACTTTCCTATCACTCCGATCATCATTGGACGATGATAAGTTGGTGGGACCCAACTTTGATAGTTGGTATCGAAAGTTGAAGATTGTCCTGGAGCATGAACGGATCCTACACCTGAGGAGCCAGCTGCCAATGCACGTGGAACAGTTAGAGATACTTATCAGAAGTAGCTCAGTGACCGAACCACGGTGCACTGCATTATGCTGGCAATGATGAGTGATGAGTTCAGTCGCAGGTTTGAGATAGCTCAGCCAAATGAAATGCTCCAAGTATTGGAGGATTCTTTTGGCACACCCAATAACATTGAGAAGCACAAGACTAGTTGTGCCATCTTCAATGCCAAAATACGGGATGGAGCCTCTATCACTGATCATGTACTGTATATGATCGAGCTGATAGAGCACTTGAGCAAACTTGGCTTTTTCTTGCATGAACAACTTGGAAAAGATGCAATACTGAACTCGCTACCAAAGTCCTATCTCTCTTTTCTTACTCATTATAGAATGACAAAGCCTAAAGTAAACTACCATGGCTTACTGGGGTTACTTCAGAACTTTGAGAAGGATCACCAGCTCCATGAAGAGTCGGTGAACTTAGTGGGAGGTTCGTCTTTTGGTTCTAGACCCTTTAGGAAAGAAAAAAAGTACAAGAAGAAGAAAATAAAGAAGGTGCAAGTTTATGCTGGGACATCAGTGCAGGACCAGATCAAGAAGATCAAGCTCGATAAGAGTCAAGCTGAATGCTTCTTTAGCAAGAAGCGAGGGCACTAAAAGAGGAACTATCCTCAGTACATTGCCTCCCTGGATCCGAATAGGCAGAGAAAGAAGCAAGCTATTGCTGGGTAAGGTATTTATATGATAACTCCTTGCAATTTCACTATTTATGATATTATTGATTGGGTATTGGATACTGATAGCCCTTATCATATTTATAATTTATTGCGGAGGTTGTAGGTCAGTAGAAGATTCGAGCAAGGCGAGAGATTCCTAAATGTTGAAGATGGAAGACCAGTTCCAGTTCTAGCTTTAAAAATTTTGAAACTTGTATTTGAATCTCATATCGTTGTTCTTAATGATTGTCATTCTATCCTAGTTTCTTTTTAAATATCATTTCTATAGGCCTTTTGGCCATGAACAATTATGAAATTTCAATAAGAAAATGAGTTTGTAATGTCATTGTGAATGGTGTTACTACTTTCTATGGATAATTGAACAATGGTGTATATATATTATCACAATCTATTAATGTAGTCTATTCTACTAACAAGCACCCTAGATTAGATAGTATATCAGATATCTACTTATGGCACTATAGGCTAGGTCATATAAACAAGAACAAGAAAAATAGGTTGACTCAAGAGGGAATCCTCAAAGTCAATGATTATGAATCACTTCCAACCTATGAGTCCTATCTTCTTGGTAAAATGATCAAGTCACCATTTACTGACAAAAGGTGAGAGAGCCAATAAGCTCTTAGATCTAGTACATACTGATGTATGTGGACCAATGAGCATAAGTACCAGAGGTGGATATGTCTATTTCATCACTTTCACAGATGATCTATCCAAATATGGATATATCTATCTGATGAAACATAAGTCCAATTCTTTTGAAATGTTCAAACGATTCCAAAGTGAAGTAGAAAAATAAACTGGAAAGAGTATTAAAATTCTTCGATCTGATCGAAAAGGAGAATACTTTTCTGGTGAGTTTCTCATATATCTAGAAGAGAATAAAATTCTCTCCCAATGAACTCCTCCTAGAACACCACAGCATAATGGTGTGTCTGAAAGGAGAAATCGGACTTTGTTAGACATGGTCCGATCCATGATGGGATTTGCCAACTTGTCAATACCCTTCTAAAAATATGCACTCGAATTGGCTTATCTATTAAATAAGATTCCAAATAAGTCTGTAGTTAAAACTCCATATGAGATATAGATAGGGCGTAAGCCAGCACTTTCATACCTTAGGATTTGGGGGTGCCCGGCTTATATCAAACGGTTAGTTACAGACAAACTTGGACCTAAGTTTGATAAATGTATATTCATAGGGTACCCAAAAGAGATCAAAGGAGACTATTTCTACCATGCTAATAAACAAAAGGTGTTCGTCAGCCTTAGGACAATCTTTTTGGAAAAGAAGTTTCTTGGTGAAGGAACTGTTGCCTCTAAGGTTGAACTTGATAAAATTCAATAGGTAGAAAGTCTGACATAGAATGTTGAACCTAAGTCAAATTTGATCAGATCATATCTGAAGCCTAGTGAACCCACACCATTAAGGCGATTCGGTAGAGTACCACGCCATCCGGATAGATTCTATGGATTCTTGATCCAGGAAGGTGATCCCATCGAACTCGATGAGAATGATGAGGACCTAATCACTTATATGGATGCGATGTAGAGATCCGACTCTGAGAAATGGCTAGAAGCCATGAGATCCAAAATGGATTCCATGAAGGTTAATGATGTATGGATATTAGTTGACCTACCTGAAGGGGTTAAATCCATTTGATGTAAATGGGTCTTCAAAAGGAAGAGGGGCGCAGACAAAAAGATGAAGACCAATAAAGCCCATCTGATTGCAAAGTGGTATCGTCAACATTATGGTATTGACTATGACGAGATGTTCTCTTCTGTGGCAATGCTCAAGTCCAATCGGATCATGCTTACCATTGCTGCCCATCTGAACTATGACATCTGGCAGATAGATATGAAGATAGCTTTCCTAAATGGAAAGCTGATAGAAGAGGTGTATATGATATAATCTGAAGGGTTCACATCCACAGATGAGTCCAAGGTGTGCAAGCTTCAGAGATCCATTTATGGATTGAAGCAGACATCTCAGAGTTGGAACATGCATTTTGATAAAGTGATCAAAACGTATAGCTTCATTAAGAATGGAGAAGAACCCTGCATTTATAAATGGGCAAATGGTCCAACAGTGGTATTCCTTATTTTGTACGTGGATGATATTCTCTTAATTGCGAATGATATCCCCGCACTACAAGGAATAAAAGTCTAGTTGTCATCACAATTCTCCATGAAGGACTTGGGTGAAGCATCCTACATCCTAGGGATGAAGATCTATAGGGATGGATCTAAAAGGATGCTTGGTATATCCCAGTCTACGTACATAGAAACTGTGCTGAAGAGATTTAGCATGGAGAATTCCAAAAAAGACTATCTTTTCGATAGACGAAAGAATTTCTCTCTCTAAGAAGGATTGTCCGACAATTTTTGAAGAGAGAGAGCGTATGAGTAGAATCCCATATACTTTAGTAGTAGGGTCTATTATGTATGCAATGACATGTATGAGACCAGACGTGGCATACTCACTAGGGTGGTGAGTAGATACCAGTCTAACCCTAGAGAAAATCATTGGAAGGTGGTTAAAACCATCCTTACGAATTTGAGAAATACTAAGAATCAATGGTTGGCTTATGGTGAGTCAGATCTAAAGCTTGTGGGATTTACAGACTCCAACTTTCAATCTAACCATGATGATAATAAAAGTGTGTCGGGGTATATCTTTACTCTAAATGCTGGAGCCATCTGCTGGAAAAGTTTCAAGCAGCATACAATGGCTAACTCTGTTTGCAAAGTAGAGTATATGGCAACATCAAATGCAACAAAGAAAGCTGTGTGGCTAAGGAAGTTTATCACCGAGCTTGGAGTATCACCCTCTATTGATGATCCAGTCCTGCTCTACTATGACAGCATTGGCGCCATAGCTCAAGCAAAAAAATTGAAGGTACACCAGTGGACAAAGCACATTCTATGTTGCTTTCATTTGGTCTGTGAGATCATGGATCATGATGACGTCGACCTTCAGAAGATCGATGGAAAGAAGAATCTAGCTGACTCCCTCACTAAAGCCCTAGCAATCAAGGAGTTCGACAACTATAAGTCAAAGATGGGTATTAGATACTGTACTGAGTGGCTTTAGGACAAGTAGAAGTGGTTGAAAATTGTATCAGTCTATTGACGGTTGAGCTATTATATAATTATAATTAATTTATTAATTAAGAAAAAATATTTTAGCATTTTTTTCATCATAAATTTATATCTTCTAATGAACTTCATTATTGTGATGAAGTCCTTAGGACTATTTAGTTTCGATAAAGAGAGAATTTATCGATTAGTCCTTAAATTTGTTCACGACCAAATGATAGGCTGTTAAATAGGACGACAGCGTCTATCGAGCATAGGTCACTATATGCCATATAGGTTGATTGTCCTCTTAATCAAAAAGTGTGGAGATACTGGTATGACATACAGATGAGATATATACGTACATCATCATTGAACGTGACCAACTTTAGAGCATTCTATTATCGAGAATGTCTCTGATGGGATATAGGTATAAGTATCTCTTAGACTTGAGATCACCTCAATAACTTGCAAGCAACTCACTGTGCTTTGGTATCTGATTAACTAAATTTCTAATTCAGCAACGAAAGTCTTCTGGGCATAGCCAAGTACTTGTAAAGTCAGAGTGTGATCAAGATTGAATTGACCACTCTAAAAGTTGGAGAAGAATGTATCACTATATTACAATATAGCAAAACCTTGGCCAGGATAATCCATCAGATAGATTTGATATTTTAAAATACAATGTGGACAACTTGTTCAGAGTTAATAGTTGAACTCTGAGGTGTCCTACGAGTATTGTGGTCAAGGGGATGAATTATATGAAAACTATATCCGCATGAGTTCTAAGGATGGTGTTCTACACCTTCGACCTATCCGGTCGTCGGGTATCATTGCTAAATGGTCACTTTAATTGGTACAAAAATTTATTTCTATACTACCAACTTAGGTTTGGACCTATGAGGTCATGCACATTAGAGTTTATGATCTGATCGGATGGTTGATCAATGATTAAGAATCGTTCTAGGGTTAAACAATCAATACGATTGATATTTAACCTAGTGCAAGTGTTGCAGGAGGATCGATTAGTAATTGAATTATTAATTAGCTTAATTTGATTAAGACAATAGATTGAGATTAAGTATAATTAAATATAATTTAATTAGATTTAGTTTGGACTTGATTGGATCAAGTCTAATTGATTTATTGGATAAGCCAAGTGCAAGGAAGAACTAGTCCTAGTCTAACTAGGATTCGAATTAACCTAATTTTCTTATTTAATTAAAAAATAAATAAAAATTAAATCTAATTTAATTTAATTTAATTAAGTTCTTAAATGGGTTAGGATCTTATTTAATTGGATTGGTTTAATCTTGATTTTATTTGGTTAAAAAATCTTATTTGACTAAGTCAAAATAGGAGTCCTAGTGTGACTAGGACTCCCTATCACTTGCACCACTTAATCCTCACGCCCCATGCCCTTTTTGTTTCATTTCTTACATGAAAATTCTCCACTCCCATGGCTTCTCACGTCCTCTTTCTCTCCTCCTTTTCTCATAAGATAATTTGTTGGAAGACCAAGTCAAAAGAGGAGTTAGTTTTGCTTAGGATTCTATGAGATAGAATCCTTGTTGACCAAAATACCTTCCTTTGAGTGCCACCCCCTCTTTTAATTAATTCTTCTCTTATTCCATGAAAATAATCTTCTTTTTTATGCACCCTCCCTTTCTGGTAGATGCCAATAATTGTGGAGGAGGCGCCCAAGAGTTGGGCGCCCCAACAACTTCCCATGTTTGGACATTCCTAATCTAGGATTTTGATCTAACTTGGACTCTTTTTTTTCTCTATTTATTTGATGAATTTTATTCTAATTTTTTCATGAAATATAGAGATTTAGAAGAGGTTTGGGGTGTGCAAAAATCAAAGGAAGAGAGTCCTTGTGCTTGGGGGTTCCATAGGCACCAAACTTGGTGTCTAGGTGAGAGAAAAGAGAAGAAGAAGAGGGTCTTCTTCTAGGGCTATTTTATTTCTCATCTCTCCTCCTTCTTTTGAGTTTTATTTAAGAGTGTCTCAGATTAGAAAACTCTCCTCTTTCTTCTCATATTTTATAGAGTTCAAGTTTCAAAGAAGAAAGCATCGAATCGACCATCGAAGAGAGATCAGCATAGTACTAGCATGCTGTGCTGATTTCCTGCATCAAGATCTTTGATCGTATTCATGGGCTCATGTGGACGACTCCTAGAGGTCGGATGCATGTCTGGCTCGTGACTTCATCCTCAAGATTGGATCAATAAGTTAGAATATCTAACTTGCTCAGGTAATAGATCTGATCTATTAACTTCATACCTGCATTTGATTTAGTGTAGATCTAGATTGATTTGATCAATCTTTTCTTTCTTGTTTGATTTTAATTTTTGATTTAATATCATGCCTTGATCATGTAATAGATCTGAGATCTAGGTATTTACATATTTATTTAGATAAATATTTGATTTATTTAAGTCTTCCACTGCATGATCTTGAAAAAGTTTCAAGATCTAACCGTAAAACCCTAGATCTGGTTCCTTCAGATTAGCCATCCAGCACTGACCTACTGGACCTCCATGGATCATCCATCTCCATCACCTCCAAGGCTTCGTAAATTCATGCTCTAGTTGAACCACTGAACGTATCTCCTACTACTTCTTCCATCTTCCTGCAATCGAAGGACGTATAGTCGCTTCTTCAGCTTTCCTTCGACCCTTATGCCTTGGGAAACCTCTCTTCATCCATCAAACAGCCCCACACTACCCATCTTCCTAGAGAATCCTATCACCCATCATACACCCCGGTCTCTCCAACCAAGACCAATTAGAAAATTATGCACCCAAATCTTCCACCTTAAAAAAAAATTCTTTCCATTAATCCTCTTAACCTCCACCTTTAATCCGCTGCTCCCAGTTGGCCAGACCATAGCAATAACAAAAGTAGATCCGAGACATACCATGGAATACTTATGCAAATTTTTAATTTCTTTTTGTATGACTTCTCCTTTGCTTCCACACACCATCAGGCTCTGATACCAACTGTAAGAATCCGATATCGACCGATAGCATATTGCGAAAGTTCCTTATCTTTAGCATGGACCTAAGGAGATCTTTGACATTCTCTAAGGACAACAAATCATCAATCCATCAATTTAGATCTATGATGGGACACCTCCCTCCTTGGACTTGATGGAGGCATCCCCCTTGGGGTGGCAACTCTAGAGAGAAGAGAGAAGAGAAATCGAGGGAGAAAAGATCTGTATTCAATTCACGTTATGAAACCCTAATACATCTTATGTATTTATACATAGATATTAGGCCCGACCAAAAGCTCTCCTGGCTAATCCAATACATGAAAGCACTCATCGAGCCCATGTACACCCATGTCTCCCATGCTTTTATCCCCTAGATCTAAACCTAAACCATACATGAGTTAGCCCCCTTAAGATCTTCTTAGACCAGGCCTTAAGATCCCTTAGATTAATCCTAATCCAAGATAAAATAGAAAATCCAAATAATTCTGTACGCCACCGTCGAGCTGACTCTTTCAGAAGCTAAGCTGGGTGGACTGCATCTCGTCTGAATGCCATTTTCTTCTGCCTAAGATAGCTGGCTTGATTGCACCCCGAGCTGACTCGATCTCAGCTTGAGTCGGCTCAACTACGTATTTAAGCCAGCTCGCCTGTATGTCAGCCCCTGTCTTGGCTGATTCTTTTTCTAACTTTGGTTCTTTACTCCATCTTGTGTTTCAGACTTTTGGAGCACCTACCAAGTCCCTCAAGATCCTCACACTTGAACCTCAAGTCCCATGCAGGGCTACACGCCGCTTTCACCTAGGACAACTCCTGTCCTAGCCTAGGACTCATGCTCGTCCTAGTCTCCCGAAGCCAACATCCTGGCTCTTCCTGTGGCCTTCCAAGGCTTGAAAGCACCACAAATCCTAACACATCAATGCACCAAGTATATTCTACGTTGCTACAATCTTGTATGAGAGATTATAGAATGAGGTGACGTCGAGCTTCAGTAGATCGATGGAAAGAAAAACATAGCTGACCCATTAACTAAAGACGTCAGAATCAAAGAGCTCAATAATCACAAATGGAAGATAGGTATTCAATACTATTTTGAATGACTTTAGTCTATATGAGAATTATTGGGTATTGTATCCTAAAGCCAATTATTTAGATTGTAGATAGTTGAGCTATATGTAAAATATACTTGAATTATTTATGAATAAAATTGTTATTCACTCTTGTGCATCTTCCTGTAATGAAGTTTTTTTATGTGATGAAGCTTTTAGGACTATTTAGACTTGACAAAGAAGAATTTATCATTTAGCTTTTAAACTTGATCATGATCAAATGATACATTATTACCTAAGACGACAACATTTATCGAGTGTAGGTCGTTGCATGCCATATGGGTTGGTTATCCTCTTAACCAAGAAATATGGAGATACTAGTATGGCATGCAGGTGAAATATAGGGGTACATTTCATTGATCGTAATCCAACTATAGAGCTCTCTGCTGTCAAGAGTTGCTCATAAAAGATATGGGTATAAGTGTTCTATAGACCTAAAATTATCATGATGACTTGCAAGCAACTCACTATACTTTGGTATCGGACTACCTGAATTTTTAATTCAGTGACAGAAGATTACTGGGTGTAGTCAAGTACTTATTTAATTGGTGCGTGAGGTAAGATGGAATTGACCCCTCCAAGTGTTGGAGTAAATGTATCACTATATCTCAATTTAGCAAAACCTTAGTCAGGATAGTCCATATGATGGACACTAAATTTTGAAATATAATGTAGGATGATTTTTCAAGATTGGTAGTCAAACCCTAGGTCATTCTTTAAGCATTGAGGTCAAGGAAAAGAATTATATGGTAACCATATACCACAGGTTCATTGATGTTGCGTTGCGATTATTTGACCTATCCAAACATTGGATACCATTGCTAGACAGTCACATCGATTGGTATCGAAAATAATTTTTATGCAACTGGCTTAAGGTTTGAACCTATGGGGTCACACATAATAGGAGCTTCTACCTGATTTGATGGCTAATCAAGAGTTCCAATGATCTAGGACTCTATGATCAAGAGTCCCACTAGACTAGGACTCTGTGATCAGGAGTCCTACTGGACTGAAATTCTATCTTCATGAATTCCACTAGACAGGAACTCTGATATTATTGAAGGATTAATTAGCAATTAAATTACTAATTAGCTTAATTTGATTGAGCGATGAGGATTTGTTGCCTAGAGGTAGCAACCCAAGAGGAGGGGGTGAATTGGGTTCTGATAAAATTTTGCCAAATTTTTAGCTTAACTAAACATGTACTTAACTTAATTTAGCTTGATATGATTATGTAGTGTATGCAGCAAAATTAAATGTATATGAAATTATGTAAAAATTATGGCTAAGATAAATAAGTAATAATACAAATAAAGCAAGAAGTAAAAACAAGTAAAGCAAGAAAGTGAAGAACACAATCACAAATACTCAAAGTTTATAGTGGTTCAGAGCAACCTGCTCCTACATCCACTTTCCAAGCTTCTCTTAGAATTTTCACTATAATCATTCTTTGATTACAATGTATTTATTTTTCTAGGCTCATAAATAAAATTCAGTTAATTTTCACAGGAGCACCAACCAAAACCTTATATAGTTAGTTTTCCAGATTTACTAACAATCCATTTAGTTTTTTAGGCTCACCAACCAAAACCTATACAACGTCTAATTATGGGCTTGGATTGACCTAAACTTCAAGTTTTTTTTTCTTAAAAAAACTTGTAAAGAAATAAAAATATAGGTATAAATTTCAACATAAAATAGAAAATAAAAATTAGAACTCTTTGAAGCTCGAAGAAGTTGCTGTTGGATTGCTCAAATGATGCTTCAACTTTTCTTCTTGATGCTTGAGAGGATGTGGAAGATGATGGAGATATATAATTCCTCTTGAAAATCCACTGATTTTGAAGCTTGGTTCCTTTTCTTTTTTCTCTTTTTCTTAGGTATTCAATGAAGCTCATAATTTGAATGAATTTTTCTTTCAATACACTTTTCTTCCTTTTGAATGCCTTTTAAACCTTCAATCAATGCTAAAGAATGATTCGTAGTTGTTTAGAGTCATTGGAGAGGATTTTGTTGGACATTTAATGTACTAAAAATAGATACAAAAATTAGTCGTTATGGAAGTTCTCATCGCAGGGGTCGATCCTAGGGTTGTCCCCTGGCACAGGGGTCGATCCTTTATGGTAAAAAATAGAAAATGGTCAGTTTTTATTTTTTGGCCAACAGAACAGCAGAGGTCAATCCTGGGATCGACCCCTGGTATAGGAGTCGATCCTAAGATCGTCTCCTTTAGGGTGTCGGCTAGAAATTAGCGTGCCAATCAGCTCATTTTAGTAGGGTCAAATGAGCAGGGGTTGACCCTAGAGTCAATCCTAAGGTTGATTCTTTTACTAAAACTTAATTTTTTTCTAATTTTGACATCCAAAAAATATGAAATTACCTCCAAAAGATCAAAATTCTTTTTTACTTACTCTTGAGGCATCCAAAATATATATTCTTGATCTCCAACTTGATAAAATTATGATTTTGCCCTTCTTCAATTTTTTTTAATAAACTTGAAAAATATTGTGAAACCTAAAATGCATATTATTTTTTTTCCAAGCCAAAATTCATTAGTACTTTTCTAAAATATTTTATAGTCATCAAAATTAATTCTTGAGGAAACAATCTTTTTCTTTTTGATAATGACAAAATATTTAAGTATAAGCAAAATAATGCATACATAGAATATTGAAGTAAAATAGTATCACTAAGGATTTTGAGTTTAAAATTAGGGTAATATATAAATATATTTAATTGATGCAAATTTTTAAGGTATGAGCTTTATAATATCAAGACATCATGTCAATGCTTACAAGTAGATGATCATAGTGCATCATTACCATAAAGGATAGAGAAATCATAGTATAAATATTATTTTCTACAAAATGACTTAGTTCTTTTAGAAGAGAGGTTACAGGCTATATAAAAAAAATTTACCAATCATCAAGCATGTAATTTTAACATCATCAATTAATAATTATTGCTTATACTAAACAATGTATTTACTCTTTCTTTTTTATATCATCAATTAAAAAACTATTTTTTTTCTTATTTTGAATAAAATTTACTCTTTCTAATAAGAAGAAAGAACCTACTTCTTAAAAGATGTTTTATAATATAATTAATGTTATATGTGAAAAGCACATTCTATATTCATGACAAAATAAGATGCCAACTTTCAAAATACATAAGAGTCACAAGAGTCATATATCAAGTAAATAGTTCTAGCCAAAATATTAAAGATGTGACATAAAATTTATATAAAGATCCCAGAAGTATAAATAGTTAGCCATATAAGATAAGCACCACATACAATCAAAATTGACCAACATATGTCATAAAATAATTGATTAAATATATGAATGCATACTTCATGAATATTCTTAATTTATCTTTAGTTCATTGCATATTTTTTATATACTCATTATACTATAATATCTTAATTTAAATAAATGAGTATTAAGATTTCAAGCATCAAATTATTGAATATTTTAAGCATCACTTTATTAAGCAGATACTCAATATTTCTCTTCCTATTTTTAATAACATTAAAAAGCTTATGGAAAGGATTAAGAAAAATAATCAAAATCAATAAGATGTAAAAGTGCATCAAATGAGAGATGTATCAAATTCAAAAAATAAAGTTAACTGAATCATCTTCCCTTTGAAAACTTGTCTTTTGATTTAAAACATGCTTAAGACATCACTTCTCCTTTAAAAATTTGCTTGAATTCAAATATCAAAGTTTGAACAAGTATAACTCTTTGACCAAAATTTCAAATATATACTTTTAAGCTTTAAAAAAAATAGAGCTTTTCAAAGATTTGAACAAAGAAATTAAGCATAATATTTTTTTTAAGCTTTATGCATCAAACAAATCATATAAAATATATCATCAAAATCAATCAAAATTTAAAAAAAAATATCAACTTCAAAAAATTTTGATTTAATCTTAAGAGGATATTAAATTTGAATTTTATGGGATATTTAATATGAAAATAAGGATGTTTGATATCAAATTTATATTGATATCACTCTCCTCCTTTCTAAAATATTTAAATTCAGATTTTTCAAGTCAATATTGAGAGAAAGAGCTTTTAAAGATATTTTAGAATATTTCATAGTATGTTCGATGTCAAATTTTTATTTGATACTATCAATTTAGATTTTTAATTTAATTTAAAAAATAGAGATTTTCAAATAAAATAAGTATAATATGTAAAAAAAAAAAATTTGACACCAATTTTAATATGTATTCTTTATTTTTCTTAAGAAGTTTTAGTCAATTAATCTTTAAAAAGATATGTATTGGAAGAGTATGAAATATAGTATTAGAGCTGAAAATAATTTTATAAAGATCTTACATTGCACATTAAAAATTTTATAAATTTATTTCTATGAGTAAAAGGAGTTTTCAATTCAATTCAACTCCAAGAATGTTCATACAAATCAAATTATGAAATCAGTATAAGAATGATATCACTTTAAGCAAGTTTCAATATTAGAGAATAATTTATTTGTTTGATACTATTTTAAATTAATAGTACTTTAAATCAAATAAATTAAATTAAATAAATATATGAAAGCACAAATTGAAAAGACTATAATATATTTGATTGAAAATTTAAAATCAATATAATAAAACTCAAAATAAGATAATTGGTTAAGAATTTTAGACCAAAAATTCATTAATATTTTCAATCAAATCAAATTAGAAAATATCTCTCCTTCTATTTTTCATATTAATGGTTGGATTCATTTACTTTTCAACTTTCTCCTCTTTTTTATTTTAAAATAAGTATATTTTAAATTTAGATTATCAAATTAAAATATATATATTCATTCTTTAGCATTATCTCTTTTTTTCTTTCAAAATTTGCATGCTTAAGTTTTACAATTTTTGTTACTCCTTTTTTTTATTTCAAATTAAGCATCATTAATTTCATACCATATTAAACTTTAATTAATATCAATTTAGTAATTAATTCATCTTGAATAATTTTTTTTTTATGTCAAAATATTTTCACTCAAGTAGTCTTTTAAGAGTAAAAATTTTACCTTCTCTTCCTATCTTTTAAATTGAGCACATTTAATAAAAACTTAACTGATGCCAAATTTAAAAATTTAGATTATTTAACTTTCAAATTCAAATCAAGAGTTCTTCCTTTTCTTAAAAACATAGATGCATATATACTTCTTAATTTTAATTAAAAAAACTCTGGACCTAAAATATTTTAAATAATATAGTTTTGAAAATACTTTTCTTCTTTTAATACTAAAGCAGATCATTCAAAAATATATCATAAGAATTCCTCTCAAATAATATAATAGTAAGAATATAATCATGAAAATTTAAATTTGAGACTTTTTTTTACTAAAAGATAATGTAATAAAATTCAAGGCAAAAATAGACTATTTGATATAAATTATGATACCAATTGTAATAATTTTTTGAGAAATTATTTGCTTGTATCATTTGAAAGAAATTTTTATTTGTTTCTCTAAACTTTATAAATCCAAAATATTTAGAA
This sequence comes from Cocos nucifera, assembly GCA_006176705.1. Classification (NCBI taxonomy): domain Eukaryota; kingdom Viridiplantae; phylum Streptophyta; class Magnoliopsida; order Arecales; family Arecaceae; genus Cocos; species Cocos nucifera. Next base: position 829,168 of record QRFJ01000203.1, read on the forward strand.
CCTTTCAAAATTAAAAATTTAGATATATCATTCAAAGAAAATTATAAAAAAAATATATTTTTTAAAAAATATCTTTTTTTTTCTTAAGTAGTATCAATCAATTTGAACCATAAAGATATCAATCTTATAATTTATCTCAAGATATAATATCAAAGATATATATTTTTTTTTATTTTGATATATTCATGTAAAATAGATTATCCATAATGATATTTTCTTTTTTTTATCAAAGATAAAGTAATAGAATGTAAGATAATAATAGTCTATTTGATATCAATTATTGAAGTCTTTGATCAAAAAAAAGATAAATCAATTAAATTCAGATCAAATTATTTTGATAAATTAATTTAAATTAACACCAATAGATCATGCAAAATAAATTGAAGAAAGATATTTTGTTTAAACTTAGGTCTTTCTTTTCTTAAGAAATATAATTTAATCAAGTTTAGAAAAGATATGAAATTCTTAATTTTATCTCAAATAATATTATATAAGTTATGCAAAATCAGATTTGAGATAAAATATTCTTTTCTTTTACCAAGAAAAAGTAAGAAAATTTAAGGCAAGAATAGACTATTTGATACTAATTATAAGAATTATGATACTGATTATTTTAAAAATCAACTCAAATAGCAAACTTCTTGATATCAAACATAAAAAATAATTCAATTTTAGATACCCAATATTTTGAAGAGAAAAGATGACATTTTTTAAAGATCTTCTCCAATTTGATACACATTAAGTTGAAATAAATCAAGATTTTCTTAAGAGATTTGATACCACTTTAAGATTAAAAAAATAATTTTTAAATTCATTGCTTGAAAATAATATGAATAAATTATGAAAGTATATTTCAAATTTAATTTGATACAAAGTATGAAAGGCATTTTTCAAGTTGGGGAACAAAATTTATTGAGGTTAAAATGAGAGGAATCTCGATATTGGATCTATGTATTGATCTAACTTTGAAATTTTAAATCCTGAGGGGTTAACCTAAAATACACTGTAGCTTAATACATCAAATATTTTAAATTTTATAATTGATGTCTTATCTTTAAGTAATTATTTTATGCTAATTTTTTATTAAAATTTTAATAATTTAGCATTTTATGGAGGAATGACAAGCTTAGTTTTACTTGTATGTTTAGCAATTCAAAAATATTCATATCCAATTAGGCATATTTTAATTTAAGTTTATCGATTGCAAAATTGATATAGAGAAGCTATTATATCACGTTGAATTTTAAGATAATTTTAATTCATATCATAACATGATACTTAGAAGAGAGCATTTGGACTTTAAAATTAAAACATTCAAATCATTAAAATCAATCAATCATACTAATTTTACTAATATATGAAAAAAATTTCAAGCAAGTCAATATAATATGAAAATATATTAAAGTCAATAGATAAAAAAAAAATTTAATGATCATTGATGGTATGATGAAAGAAATGTTTAGATTATACCATGCATCAATATCCATCCCTTTTCATTTCTAAGACATTCATAAAAAAAAATTTCTTTTCATTTCATTTAGATCCTTGGTGCAACTGTAAAATCACTTAATGATTTTTAATACCCAAATCATATTGGATCCATAGGAGTTAGTATTCAAGATTCTTTTTGGAATCTAAATTTATTTAATAGAAGTTTGGCCATTTTTTTAATATTATATTCATAAATTTTAGGGCCAATCTTGTTGCATTTAAAATACTTAATTGAGTACTTTTTAGTTGAACCTTTGTTGAGTATGTTTTTGATAATTTTTTATTTTCTTTTTGAATTATAACCAATTCTAAATTTGTCAAAAATAGCTTTTTGATAATTTAAAATGACTTGAAGATTTTGAGATCCAATTGTAAACTTTTGAAGCATAGACTTCAAGCTCTCAATCTCTTTCTTTAATTTGGTATTTTCTTTTAAAAAAAAATTTTAGATTTACTCTTTTCTTTAATAGAAAATCTTAGTTTATTAAGTTTTTCTTTCAACTTAAAATTTTGTTCAATCATAGATTTTTAAATTTTAAATTTTTTTCTTTAACTAAGAAATTTTTAGATTTAACTATATTTTTTTCTTAGTTAGAGTTTTAATTTGTTTCAAAAAATTATTTTTTTCTTTGGCCATGTTTTTTATATTTTTCAAAAGATCTTCATTTTCACTCAAAATCTTATCTTTTTGTTCAGCCAAAGAAAGATTAGATTTCTTAAGTTCTTTATTTTTTAGCCTTATCTTTTTATGTTCCACTATTAACTCATTGAAGGCTTCATATAATTTATCAAAAATAAAATTAGAAGAGTTATTAATGTTTACCTCATCATCATTGACCATGAGGCAAGGATTTGCAATACCTTCTTCCTCTTTCTCATTTTTCCCTTCTTTGCTTTGTTCTTCCTTTATCAATGCCTTCTTTTTCTTTAGTTTCTTCTTTCTTCTTTTGTTTTCATTCTCATGAGCCATGAGGCAAAAATTGGGATTAGCCTCCTTCTCTTCATGGGAGCTTGATTCTTTTTTTGCATTGCTCTTTCATAATTTATTTTCAATTTCTTTCATATTTGATTCACTGAAATGCATGAAGAAATTTCATTAAAAATATTTATGTCCAATGAATAATAAAATAAATTCATTGCTTTAGCATTTACTTAAATCATTTCTTTATCATGAGTCAATGTATTAAGTGTGTATAGGCCATTGATTATAATTTTTCATAAATTATAGTCATATGTTTGGATAAAGATTTTTATCCTAGCTTTTCAATAAGTATAATTTAATCCATCAAATAATAGAGATCTATTTATAGAATGTCCATCATTAAAAAAAAATTCTATTTTGGATTGCTAAAACCTTTGGCTCTTGATGGTTAGATCGATAATTAATAATAGAGCACTTGCTCTGATACCACTTGTTGCCCAGAGGTAGCAACCCAAGAGGGAAGATGAATTTGGTTCTTATAAAATTTTGATCAAATTTTTAGCTCTAACCAAATATGTACTTAACTTAATTTAGCTTGATATGATTATGTAGTGTATGTAGCAAAATCAAATATATATGAAACTATGCAAGAAGTATGGCTAAGCTAAATAAATAGTAATCAAATAAAGCAAGAAGTAAAAGTAAGTAAAGCAAGAAAGTGAAAAATACAATCATAAATATTCAAAGTTTATAGTGGTTCAGAGCAACTTACTCCTGCATCCACTCTTCAAGCTTCTCTTTGAATTTCTACTATATTTTTTTATTATAGTATATTTATTTTTTTAGGCTTATAAATAAAATTCAATTGATTTTCATAGAAGCACCAACCAAAATTTTACACCATTAGTTTTCTGGATTTACTAACAACCCAGTTTATTTTTTTGGCTCACCAACCTAAACCTATATAATATCTAATTACAAGCTTGGTTCGGCCTAATCTTCAAGTTTCTTTCCTTTAAAGAAACTTGTAAAGAAATAAAAATTTAAGTATAAATTTCAGCACAAAATAAAAAATAAAAATTAAAACTCTTTGAAACTCGAAGAAGTTACTGTTGGATTGCTCAAATGATGCTTTAACTTCTCTTCTTGATGCTTGAGAGGATGTGGAAGATGATGGAGATATATAGTTCCTCCTGAAAGCCCTCTGATTTTGAAGCTTGGTTTTTTTTCTTTTTTCTCTTTTTCTTATGTATTCAATGAAGCTCACAATTTGAATAAATTTTTCTTTCAATACACTTTCATTCCTTTTGAATGCCTTTTAAACCTTCAATCAATGCTAGAAAATGATTAGTAGCCATTTAGAGCTATTGGAGAGCATTTATTAAATATTTAATGCATTAAAAATAGGCAAAAAAATTAGCCATTATGAAAGTTTTCATTACAGGAATCGATCCTAGGGTCGTCTCCTGGTACAGGGGTCGACCCTCTATGGTAGAAAATAAAAAATGACCAGTTTCTATTTTTTGATCTACATAATAGCAGAGGTCGATGCTGGGGTCGACTCCTATCATAGGGGTCGACCCCTGGCATAGGGGTCGACTCTAAGATCATCCCCTTTAGGGTGCCGGCCAGAAATCAACATGCCAATCAGCCCATTTTAGTAGGGGTCAATCCTGAGATTGATTCTTTTGCTAAAACTTGATTTTCTTCCAATTTTGACATCCAAAAAATATGAAATTACCTCTAAAAGATCAAAATTCTTTTCAACTTGCTCTAGAGGCTTCCAAAACATATATTCTAGATCTCTAACTTGATGAAATTATGATTTTGCCCTTCTTCAATTTTTTTTTAATAAACTTGAAAATTATTATAAAATCTAAAATATACATTATTCTTTTTTCAAGCCAAAATTTATTAGTATATCTCTCAAATATTTTATAGCCATCAAAATCAATTCTTGAGACAACATGATTCGATCAAATTTGATTGAATTTGATTTGATTGGATTTGACCTAATTAGGTCATAAGTTGAGCTAATCGTTATGAGAGATTGGATCCTGATTTGAATAGGGGTTGGACTCAGTTAATTTTTAATTTAATTAAAATTTAATTAGATTGGGTTAAGTCTAATTTGATTGGATTTATCCTAATCTAATTGGATCTAGATAAATTAGTTTGGATAAAATCAATTTGAGCAGGGCAAATTAGATTCAAATTTCAAACTCCCATCCTCCTGCACCACCTTGATTTTGACCATGCCCACTCCCTTCACACAATTCTGAATTCACATGAATTTTTCCATGCCCAGGAGAGGATGTGTGCCTCCCTTCTTTTTGCCTTTGACCTAATCCAAGTGTTGGACTAGTTTAAATTAAGTTGAATTTTGAATTCAGCTTAAGTGGTTAAGATTAAATTTGATCCTTATCTCTCCCCATGCCTTCCTTGAAATGCCACATATTCTTTTGGCATTTTTTCAGTGTGGGCGCATAAAAGGAGAGTCCTTCTGTGTGTCATGCTCCTAGACTAGTGTTGGGAGAAGATAAGCACTTCACTTGAATTTTAAATTCAAGTGTTTAGCTGAAACCTCCTTACCATCTCTCTCTTATCCAATGCCATGCCATTCTCATTTTTGTCACATATTTTGATGTGCTTTCAATATGGACATGTAAAAGGAGAGTCCTTCTGCATGTCACCCACCTGAATGAGGCGTTGGAAGTGGATAACAATCTCTTGAATTTTGAATTCAAGAGATTGGTTGAAACAAGTTCAACCATCACCCACTCCACATGGAATTCACATCTCATGTCACCCATTTAAAATGTGATTTTATGTGGCATGCATGGGAGTGCATGAGAAATCTGAGAGGGTGCATGAGGGGTTTCTTAGAGAGAGAATATTAGAAAGGGGTGCATCCATCTAGGGTGAGAAAAAGTCAAATGCAGGGAGTCTACACAAGCTCTCTTTCTTTTGTTTCTCATGCAAATTTTAAATAGTTTAAAATTTTCATGTGATTTAGTTTTGTGAAATGGGTTTCATGAAATTAGAGAGCTAGGCATGAGGTCTCCTAGAAAAATTTTTTGAGTGTCAGAAAAATACAAATAGCCTGATATCCAGGGTTTTGGGTGTGCGTAATCCTAGGGTTTTGACCCAGGATTCGGGTGGTGAGTTTGAGCGCTGTGAGTGCCCAATCACCACATAATTCACCACACCATCTCATCATCCTTCCTATAGTATATCCTGACTTTTTGAAATGTCTATAGGATCAAAATAAAGGTGGTTAATTGGATTGACCAAAATTGATCGTTGAAGACTGCGGCAAGGAGCTAGTACTCTAATGGAGCTAGTCGGGATCAAGAGCTCTATATGGACTGACCGTAGAGGCCAAATGATTGTGCGGCTGCATCGCGATGTGAGGAGCTACTTTTTAGTGGATTCGGATTATGAAGTTTGGCCACCAACGCTCAGATATCATATTTTGAACATGAGAAGATTAGTAGTGCGATTTACTAATCTTATGCATTTAATTTTTTATTATATATAAGCATGTTTAGATCCTAGTGTAGGATTTTTTATATGATCATTACATATGTAAAATTAATATTAGATTAATTTTAGCTTTCGTTGCACTTATATTTTGAAAAAGTTTCAAAAAGCATGCATGCTTAGAACCCTGCACGGTTTCCATCACTTCGATAGTCTCAAGTTACTTTCTCAAAAGAATATGGTCCAAGGGCTTCCAAGCATTGAGGAGAAACAAGAAGAATGTCATGGGTGTGCACTCAGGAAGCACCATCGACAATCATTCCCAAAAGAAGGAGCTTGGAGAGTATAGCAAGTTTTGGAGTTAGTGCATACCGATATAAGCATACCAATGGAGACACCATCTCTTGCTCAAAATAGGTACTTTATCTTGTTTATTGATGATTATTCCCGTATGACTTGGGTTTGCTTCATGAGGCAAAAATCTGAAGTTTTGACTATATTTCAAAAGTTTAAAAGACTTGTTGAAAATCAAAGTAGCAATACAATTAAGGTGCTTCGAAGTGATAATGGGAAATAATACAATTCTAATAAATTTAACAAGTTTTGTGAGAATGAAGGCATCGACAAGCAGCTCATGGTTGGGTACTATCAACAACAAAATGGAGTTTGCAAATGAAATAATCAAACAACGGTAGAAATGGCCAAGGCGATGCTAGATGACAAAGGCATGCCAAAGAGCTTTTGGGCTAAAGCTGTATACACTGTTGTGTACCTTCTCAATCGATGTCCAATAAAAGCATTGAAGAATTTAACTCCATTTGAGGCATGGAGTGGAAGAAAACCATCTATGTAGCACTTGAAAGTCTTTGGTTTCGTTTGCTATGCTCAAATTCCAAAGGAGAAAAGAAGGAAGCTAGATGAGACAAGTGAGAAATGTATCTTTGTTGGCTATAGCTCAAAATCAAAGGGCTATAGGCCGTACAGTCTGGAAAAGAAGAAGATTATCATCATGATGTCATTTTCAATGGAGAAGCTTCATTTGAGTGGAAGGATGGCAATGGCAATAGCAAGTGTGTCATAATTGATGATTTTGGCACAAAATTAGCACATTCAAGTGGAAATGGTGAGAGTTCTTCATCAACTTCTAATCCTCCACCATCTCCAAGTTCAAGTTTCTCCACTCCTACTTCAACACCAAAGAAATTGAGAAGTTTGGATGACATTTATCAAAGATGCAACTTTTGTGTACTCAAACCTAAAAATTTTGAAGAAGCCATCAAAGAAGAAGCTTGGAAGAAGGCCATCGAAGAAGAAATTTCTATTATCAAGAAAAACAATACATGGAAACTTGTTGACAAACCAAAAGACAAGGTTATCGTAGGAGTCAAATGGATCTACAAGATCAAGTACAATGCCAATGGTTCCATCCAAAGGAATAAAGCAAGATTGGTGGCGAAAGGGTATTTACAACAGCTCGGCATTGACTATGAAGAAACATTTGCATTGGTTGCTCATTTGGATACAATTAGAGCTCTCATTTCTCTTGCTATCCAAAAGGGTTGGTTGCTATACCAACTCGATGTTAAATCAGCCTTCTTAAATGGAGAATTGAAGGAAGATATCTATATCAAACAACCACAAGGATTCATCATCAAAGGCCAGGAGGATATGGTGTACAAACTCAAGAAAGCTCTCTACGGACTGAAACAAGCACCGAGAGCATGGTATAGAGAGACTGATGGTTACTTCAATCAAAGAGGGTTTGAAAGAAGCAAAAGCAAGCATATCTTGTATGTCAAGAAGCAAGGTGATTCTAATATTCTTATTATTGCACTTTATGTCGATGACTTGGTGTTTACTGGAAATAATAAAAAGATGATTGAAGACTTCAAAAATGATATGATGAAGAAATATGAAAGGAGTGACACGGGTCTTCTTCATCATTTCCTCGGCATGGAGATTTATCAAGCAGAAGATGGAGTCTTTCTTTGTCAAAGAAAATATACAATTGATATTCTCAAGAAGTTTGGCATGTTTGGTTGTAAACTAGTAGCAACTCCACTTATTGTAAATAAAAAATTAAGAAAAGATGATGGAAGAAAGAAAATTGATGCACCTCTCTATAGAAGTTTGATCGAGAAGCTATTATATCTCACAGCTACAAGATCGGATATTATGTTTGCAACAATTTTACTCTCAAGATTTATGACCAGTCCAAGTCACATTCATTTTGGAGTAGCTAAAAGTGTAGGATTTGGTGTATAGGACAAAAGCATGGATTTCAAAGCAAAATTATGAAATCATAAAACCAAATCCAAAATCTAGAACCATTTTATTAGAATTTAAATCATATAATATGCATTTATAACATAAATTAGGATATTGGAATATATCTCTGATCACTTAATCCTAACTTAATCCTGATCGCCAGCAGTAGTCCGTCAGGGATTCCACCAAGTGCCCACGTGTTCACCCTCCATTGTTGATTCACATGGGGATTTGATCAAGACACTAGCACAATAAAAATCAGATTCCTTCAATTTAATTCTTATTGTAAGAATTAAATCTATTTGGGTAGAACCTCCCTTAGCCTTGCTATCTCCCTTCTTGCCTACTCTTTCCTTTCTATTCTCCTTGTCTTCCTTTACTCTCTTTCTAAGCCCTTGTCCTAAGTAGACCTCTTGTCCTTTAATAGGATTTTGTCTTAACAAGAAAAGAAAGAGAGAAATTGGACAATTAGGAAGAGTATGTAAGAAAGAAGGAGAGTTCTAAATTACCTTGGACATCCGGAGTGCACCCCTATTTATAATGTACGTAGGGGTGCTTCCACCAAACTCTCACACCATTTCCTTATCCTCATCTCATGCCCATTCAAGGATCTCACTCCCATCTAAAAAAAATGCCACGTGGAAGCAAGGAAAATTAAGTCCAAGAGTTGCTTCGTGCAGAAGGACTCTTCGAAAAATAATTCTCCATTATTTCTGAAAAGTCACGTAGTTTCATTTCTGCTTGGCGACACCTATGAAGGGTTGTGATTTGATCACAAGACCATCAAAGGTCCTTATTATGTGCACCAATTTTAGATGGGGCGTGGAGATAAGGATGGCATGAAAAAGTCAAAGCTCAAAGGTATTTGACTCGGTCCAAGAGGCGCCTATGAAAGAGGGGATGGTAAGGACTCCTTAGTTATCCAAATACCAGATAACCAACGAAGAGATTCATTAGCAGAAGGACTCTTCTACACCCTCTCTTCATTTAAAATTCATGTAACATATTTTATGTGAAATAAATGAAGGTAGATGATGTCAAAAATATTTCCATGCACCACATATCCCAAGCGCATAAATCAAAACCTCACGCACCACGAGAAAGAGTCTCTGGCACGTGGGTTGCTATTAGATGATGCCTAGACCTTGGTCATCAAGCCAAAGGTCAACCCAATTAGTTAGCCAAATTTGATTTGAGTCAAATTAGATTTAATTAGCCCAAATCAAAATCTGATTCGAATCTGATTTGAATCTAGGTGCTTGGGTTTGCAATATGTGCTAGCATATTCAACCTGCAAACATAATCTAATCCAATTAGACCCTTGATCAATTTTCTTTGTGTGTGATCCATTAGGTTTCACATCTAACTAGTAGTGGATCCGGGTATAATTTAACCTAATTTGGTTAGAACTCAACCAAACTAATTTAGGTCAAAACTTGCTAACCCGATTTGATCAATTAGAATACTTTCTAAGTAACAATCAAATTAAACTCTTTAATTTGATCGAACCCACAAAACAAGATTGACATCTAGCAACATATCATGTCTATCCAAAAGATATGAAATTTTGGTAGAAAAATTAAAAATACTCTTCAGTAGAAAGTTACCGTGCAACAGGATCCTTCAATCACCCTACATCCTGAATATGACTATGGATATGGAATCATGTCAAATTCATTTTTATATTCATTTTTCTTTCAATCATATGATGATGATTTGATTAATAAAATATTAAAAATTATTTCTAATTTTCATCATACTTTGATCAAAGTCTTCCTAAATGATCATTCGATTAAAGCAAGTAGGATGCGATCTCCTCTTACTAGGAGTGATTGATTCCTTGTTGACCTACTCATAACCTCCATATGCAATCCATTATATCTAGATCATGCCGTACATGACTAAATCATGAATGAGTATGAACCAAAATATGAATTCATGCATACAAGGTTCTATGGTAGTCTCAAGTCAAAGGATTACATGCACAACTTTCACTATGAGAACTATCTATTGACATATAGATAAAACTTCATTAGATATTCTCAAGTTGGATCAATTCAGTGAACTCATTCTCTAATAAGCACCCATATCCTTGTATTAGTGTCATGCATAAGTGATAGTGAGATCAATCATCCTGTAATCAAGCATACATAGGATGTGCTAGTCTTTCCAAAAATATTGATCTCAACTTAATATTTCATCGACTAGAAATATTTTAGATTAGGATTTTAAGATTTTAGATCTCATAGGTATGATCTCATCATAATCCTAAAATCATATTCCTAATTTATGGGGTTCATCATAATCTTAAATAAATAATTAAGATGCAGCATATGATGAAATAAATATCTTTATTTATTTGAAAATATCATTATATGAGTTTGGAAGATAAAAGAATAGCCCATCAAAATATAAATTTTGATTGGCTTGAGGGCATATTCCTTTCAATCTCTCACTTGCACTAAAGCCAATCGTCCTTATATTTTAATCCCATAGAATCAAGATGGCGATCAAACTGTTATTGTGGTAGAGCCTTAGTGAATGGGTTTGTTATGTTGTTCTTTGTTGTTCTTTGTATCTACTCATTCAATAACAACATCTTGTCTCTCAATTATTTCACAAACGAAATGGAAGCATCTTAGAATGTCTTTGGATTTATAATGAGACCTTGGTTCATTTGCTTAAGCAACTACTCTAGTATTTTCATAATAAAGTAGTACTGGGTTCTCAATTTTAGGAACAATATTCAATTCAGTGATGAACTTCTTCATTCAGATAGCTTTCTTGGTGGCTTCACTTATAGCTATATATTCTGCCTCAGTGATTGAGTCAGCTACAGTTAACTGCTTGATACTCTTCCAACTCACTACTCCACCATTTAATATAAAGACATATCCTAAAATGGATTTGCTATCATCTGGGTCTGATTGAAAACTAGAGTTAGAATATCCTTCTAATTTGAGATTAGATCCACCATATACCAAAAAAAATATCCTTAGTCCTTCTCAAGTACTTAAAAATATTTTTCACAGCTTTTCAATGATCCTCTCCTAGATCAGCCTGAAATCTACTGGCTATGCCTAAAGAATAAGCAACATCAGGCCTGGTACATAACATGACATATATTATTGATGCTACAACCGAAGTATAAGGAATAGAACTCATTTTATTTTTCTCTTCAGATGTCTTAGGAGACATCTTCTTAGATAAATGTATGCCTTGACTCATGGATAAGTAACATCTTTTACTCCCATCCATATTGAACCTTTTCAGTATTAAGTCAATGTACCTAGACTGGGATAAGCCTAGCATCCTCTTAGATCTATATCTATAGATCTTCATTCCAAGTATATAGGATGCTTCTCCAAAGTCTTTCATGAAAAACTTATTTGATACCAATAACTTGACCAATTACAATATTATGATATCATTCCCAATGAGGAGTATGTTATCTACATACAGAATAAAGAAAACTATGGCACTCCCACTAGTCTTCTTGTACACACATGGTTCATCCACATTCTTGATGAAGCCAAACTCTTTGACTGTAACATCAAAGCGGATGTTCCAACTTTTTGAAGCTTGCTTTAATCCATAAATAGATCTCTTAAGCTTGCATACTTGATTTGATCTCTCATTTGGGATAAAATCTTCTGGCTGTGACATGTAGACCTCCTCCTTAAAGAAATCATTAAGAAAAGTGATCTTTACATCCATTTATCATATTTCATAATCATAGTATGCTTCTGTGGCAAGCATAATCTGAATTGATTTGAGCATGACAATAGGTTGAGAATATTTCATCATAATCTACATCTTGTTTTTGCCTGAAACTCTTAGCCACTAGTCTAGCTTTATAGATTTCAACTTGGCCATCCGCTCTAATCTTTTTCTTATAGATCCATTTGCACCCAATAGGGTTCACACCCTCTGGTGCATCTACCAAAGTCCATACTTTGTTGGTGTACATGGAGTCTATTTTGAATTTCATGGCTGCCAGTCATTTGTTGGAGTCCCTACTCATGACTGCTTCTATATAGGTCAGAGGTTCTTTATTCTTAATGACTTGGACTTCATTATTCTCAATAATGAATCTATACCTCATAGGTGTATGCCGTACTCTATTAGACCTACAGATTGGAGTTGTGTGTTCTGGTTCTTCCTTATTTATGTATTTATTTGGTTGAAAAATATCTTCTTCTTTTTTTTGAACTTCACTAAGTTCAATATTTCTTCCACTACCTTTTTTTAGGATAAATTCTTTCTCCATGAAAGTGGCATGCCTACTTATAAATATTCTTTGTTCAGTAGGATGGTATAATAGATATCTCATACTATCTCTAGGATATCCTATAAATAGACATTTATTTGCTCTAGCATCTAGCTTATGTCCAAATTTTTTTTTGATATATGTTGGACAACCCCATATCTTAAGATATTTAAGATTAGGTTTCTTATCTCTTTATATCTCATATGGAGTACTAGATACAGACTTAGAAGGTACTCTATTCAAGATGTATACTGCGGTCTCTAAGGCATGACCCCAAAAGAAAATAGATAATTTTGTGAAGCACATCATGGATCGTACCATATCTAATAAGGTACGATTTTTTCTTTTGGCTACATCATTTAACTATGGTGTATAAGTAGTCCATTCAGAAAGAATTTTTTTTACTTTAAGATAGTCTAAAAATTCACTAGATAAGTATTCTCCTCCTCAATCAGATTGAAAGATTTTTATACTCTTTTCAATTTATTTCTTGACAATACTTTGATACTCTTTAAATTTATCAAAAGCTTTCGAGTTGTATTTCATAAGATATATATCCAAATCTAGATAAATCATTAGTAAATATTATAAAATAAAAGTATCCTCCTCTAGCCTGAGTGGTCATAGGACTATATACATCTCTATGTACAAGTCTTAATAACTCACTTATCCTTTCTCCATATCTACTAAATGGAGTCTTGGTCATTTTACCCATGAGACATGATTTGCAAGTTTTTAATGATTCATAATCATAAGGATCAAAGAATTTTTCTTTGTATAACTTGTTAATCATGTTCTCACTAATATGACCAAATCAACAATGCCAAAATAAAATATTATTTATGTTCTCTCTTTTATGCTTTCTACTTTTATCAACATGCAAAATATTGTCATCCAAACATAAAGTTAACAAACCATTGTTAAAAATGCCATTGCATATTATTTCATTAAAATGTTTGATAGAGCAATCATTACTCGTTACATCAAGATTATAATCTTATTTTAATAATAAGGGTATAGATACAATATTTTTAATGATCTTAGATATATAATAATAATTTATCAGCTTTAAGATCTTTTCAGAAGGTAACTTTAAAATATTTGTTCCTACAGCTTCCGCTTAGATAAACTCTCCTCCAATGCCGCAGAGCTCAAAGTCACCTTTCTTTAAACTCCTAATTATCTACAGCCCCTGCAATGATTTGCAGATATGAAAACCACAGCTGGTATCCAATACCCAAGAGTTTGAAATGAAAGAATTCAATGAAAATATAGTATGTATCTCATACACACCTTTTGGTGCTTTATTTGCACCAGTCTTCACAGTTGCAAGGTAAGCCTTGCAATTGCTTTTCCAATGACCTATTTTATCTTAGTAAAAATAGGTCATCTATCTAGAGGCCTTCTTCTCCTTCTTCTTTTTATTTATACCATCTTTTGGGTTCAGTCTTTTTTTGAACCCTTTTTGCCTGCTTTCTTCTTGGAGATCCCATCTACAAGAAGAAGAGGAGCCTTATCCTTTTGGATATGGCTTTCTACTATTTTGAGCATATTTAATAGCTCAGGCAAAGAAGTATTCAGTTTATTCATGTGATAGTTCATGACAAACTAAGAAAATAATTCTAAAAGTGATTGCAAGATCAGATCCTGACTCAACTCCCCATCCATGACAAAATCTAACTGGCTTAATTGAATGATTAGGTCAATTACCATCAACATATGGTCTTGCACGAATGAACCCTCTACCATCCTGGCATGGAATAACTACTTAGACATCTCATATCTAGCAGTTCTACTCTATTTTTCATAAAGCTCTTTTAGGTTGAGCAATATGGACTGAGTATCCATGCCATCATGCTGTCTCTGTAACTCATTACTCATGGAGGCAAGTATGATGCACTTGACAGTAAGAGAATTATTTTGCCATAACTTGTATGTAGACTTTTCTTTCTCTATAGTATCTTCTCCTAATGCCTCAAGATCAGGAGCATCAAGAATATAGGAGAGCTTTTTTTAACTGAGTACTATTACACCACATAGTTAGGATCGGTCAACTTATTTGAATCCAAAATTGGATGTAGTGAAAGTGAAGAAGCCATTTAATCTACATAATTAAAGAACATTATATAAGCAAACAACTCATGATGACATAGATAATTAAATTAAGACTTTAATTTAATTATGTCTTTCACTATTTTATCAAATATCGTAACCCTCAAATATGATAATCAAGAAAAACCTAATTATTTTTCTTAGTGGGATTGAGATCCTAATTTCTTATAAAAGGTCTTATGGTTGCACAACAAATCTTTTATAAGTTCAAAGATAGGAAACCTTTTCCAGTTGCATCTCATGCAATTCTCAATATATTCTTCGCCTCTAAAATATTAATAGCCTTGTGTTAACACAACAAACTATAATATTTTAGTTAAGTAAGACCCTTCACTTCTATACAGTCATAATGAAATATAACTGCCCTTATGGTTACACAACAAAGTAGTATATCTAAAATACCGTAAGCATCATTATGCACTAGATCAATATTACATCAGTTCTTACAATCAATTTTGTGGTTGCATAACAAACCTAATATGATTTATGACATAATAATGAACTAGCATGAAGGAAGGTCTTAATGTAGTGAATCAAAAGAATCCATCCATCGAGCCAGATCAGTCCATAGTCGAGCCGACTTGACAGTGTCTGGCCCGAGTACCACTTTTTGTCTGCCTGAGAGAGTTGGCTCAAATTTGCCTCGAGCTAGCTCGATCACATCCCGAGTCGGCTTGACTGCATATCCGAACTAGCTCGGCTACATTTCAGAGCCAGATTCCAACATGAATGCCTAAGCACCCAATCTAGAATTAAATCAATCGAATCGACTAGGTAAGTGAAAGAGAGATGGGGGTCCTCCGTTGCTTTTCTTAGACACCAATGAATTGGACAGGTGAGATAATGAAATCAATTAGAAATCACATTCTCTATATCAATCATGAACCACTTTTTTAGACACTAATTTATCAATTAGATATTCAGACTAGTTCTGCTATCGGTTAATTACACTACAACTTAATATAATTTTATAGAGGGCTTTAATTGATCTCTATGCACATTCTAATTCAAAACATATCACATACATGAATTAATCATATCAATCAAATCAATCATATCACCATGTATTATCACTCTAGGACAACCATCATCATATAATGAACATTTGCCACTTTGCCAGGGCAACTTTACAGAATGATATACATCATAATAATATTTAAACATGATCACATCACATTAATAATATGCTAAAATTTTAAATATGATCATATTATATTTTTAATTTTTTGCCATTAAAGCATAAATATAACAACATATGATTTAATCTAATAAGACTTGCTCTGATACCACTGTAGGATTTGGTGTATAGGATGAAAGCATGGATTTCAAAGTAAAATTATGAAATCATAAAAGCAAATCCAAAACATAGAACCATCTTATTAGAATTTAAATCATATAATATGCGTTTATAACATAAATTAGGATATTAAAACATACCTCTGATCGCTTAATCCTAACTTGACCCTGATCGCCAGCAGCAATCCGTCAGAGGTTCCACCAGATGCCCACATGTTCATCCTCCAATGTTGATCCACACGAAAATTTGATCAAGACACCAGCATACTAAAAATCAGATTTCTTCAATTTAATTCTTATTGTAAGAATTAAATCCATTTGGGCAGAACCTCTCTTAGCCTTGTTATCTTCCTTCTTGCCCATCCTTTCCTTTTTTTCTATTCTTCTTGTCTTTCTTTACTCTTTTCCTAAGTCCTTGTCCTAAGCAGACCTCTTATCCTTTAATAGGACTTTATCTTAACAAGGAAAGGAAGAAAAAATTGGACAATTAGGAAGTATTGAAGATAAATCTCGCTCCCATCGAAGTTCAGTCTGATGCTTAGCCTAATGCAGCTAGTAATCACGGAAGAGCTTCAATCAAAAATTATCTCCTCAGTGGTCGAACCCAGTCGAACTCCTCAGTGGTTGAGCCCCAGCCGAACTTCCTCCGCACTTCTCCTTCAGTGGGACTCCTACGGGAGCTGAACTCCTTCCGAATTTTTTCTTCAGTCGGATTTCTACAAGAGCCAAACTTCTTTTAGAATTCTTCTTCAGTCGGATTTCTTCAAGAGCCGAACTCCTTCTGAATTTCTACTTCAATCGAATTTCTACAGAAACCAAACTTCTTCCAAAATTCTTCTTCAGTCGGATTCTTTCAGAAACCGACCTTCTTTCGGATTACTCTTGCAGTTGGATTCCTTCAGCTCAGTCGAACTCCGAATGCATGCTTCCACCAGATGGCATGGCTGCCATTATCGATCTGGCAGCACCTCTCTCTCCATAACAAGCTCCATGCGGCTCACGATTAGACGACATGGCCGTCAATACTAGTCTGACGACACCTCTCTCTCCGTAGCAAATCCCATACGACCCACGATAAGATGGCATCGCTGCCACTATCAGTCTGGCGATACCTTCCTCTTCGTATCAAACTCCATACGGTCTCGAGCAGCCCACCACCAAACGGTATGGCTGTCACCACCAATCAAGCTCCGTCTATAAAAAGGGACCTCCAAATATGTTTTCTCTAAGTTCTTCTCTTCCACTCAAAACTCTACTGAACTCTTTTCTGAACACTCCATTTCTATTACCCAGAAGAGCTGACTTGATCATCAGAGGGTTCTACCGGAGCCACCACCATCGACTTCGAATGAAACTTTATTTTACAGATCACCGATGGCGACTTCATCTTCCTCAACTCCAGACTAATCCGGCATCAACCAGATTCTGCGTTAATTAAATTGGCGCTAAAAGAAGGATCTCTATTTCTGAGGTATCCTTATTCTTAAAGAAGTGCTCAACCGACCCTGCCGACCATCTTCTCCAAGGTTCGTCTCCATCCTCTTTCTTAATCCCAAGAAATACCTCAAAAGAAGGCGACTAACCAAAGATCTACCGCATCTGCCATCAGATCTGAGCCGAATCCATCCACTCCTGCTCCATCACCGATACTTCAACCTCCACCTTCACCAACGGCCATGGTAGATCCGAAGCAGTTTAACCTACTGATGCAGTGGGTTCAGAGCCTCACCGAGATGGTGCAGGTCATATGGCAGCTCCCGATGGTGACTCCATCAGAAAATCTGCCATTAGGATGTTGAAAATCGATTCCAAGAAAGAGCATATAGGCTAGCATGCCCGTTGCCGTTGGAAAAGAGAGACAGAGAGCAGAGGATCCAAGTTTGGATCATGGTTCTCCTCTGGAGGAGATCTTTTTCATTTATAGTCGAAAGCCCTCCAAGGTCTATGACCGAGATGACGTCCTCAATCACAAACTGCGGAAGATGGACTGACGAATTAAGGAGCTCGACCACGTCATCCCAGCTCACCATAATGATGTCTGCACCGATCCTCCTTCCTCTTTCTGAATTATGCAAGAGCCCATTCCACCGAACTTTAAGCTCCCTTAATTTGAAAGCTACAATAGAACCTCTAATCTGGTTGATCATCTGAAGGCCTTTCGGATCATAATGCTACTTCATGGTACACCAGATGCCATATTATGCTGAGCTTTTCCATCTATCTTAAAGGAAGCAATAAGAAATTGGTACTCGGCATTGAAGCCAAGTATGATCTTCTCTTTTGACCAGATAAGCCATCAGTTCGTGGCTCACTTCATCAGTAACTGATGTCCGCACCGAGGTTCGGATTTTCTAATGAATGTTAAATAGAAAGAGAAAAAATCCATCCAGACTTATGTCACCTGATTTAATGCTGTGGCATTGGAGGTCTGGAACCTGGACCAGTCTGTTGCAATGACCGCACTCAAGGGCGGCCTTCAGAAGAATGATTTGCTATTTTTTCTAGAGAAGAAGTACCCCAGGGACTTTGCCAATCTACTAGCCCAGGTCGAGAGATATGCCCGTGCAAAAGAAGCCTTCAGATTGAAGGATGAAGAAACCATAGGAGAGCGATGGACGGACGAGTCTAATAGACCCACCACCAATGGAGGGCCAAATGAAGTTCAACCATGCTCACGGACTCTTCCTGAGCACAAGCGAGTCCGAACTCCTTCTCGAGCTCGTCATCAAGGAAGCTCCGACAAAAGGGCATGAAGAAGTCCTCTCCCTGGATGGTTCCGCAACTATGCCCTCCTTAACGTTCCTAAAACTCAAGTTCTAATGAAAGTTAAGAATCAACTACCAAAACCAGAAGAATTACGATCTCCTCCAAACAAGCACGATCGACACAAGTACTGCCTCTACCATCGTGACCACGGCCATGATACTGAAGAATGCATTCAGCTCTGAGATGAAATCGAGGAGCTCATCAGGAGGGGCTGACTAGGTCAATTTCTCCGACGTCAGCCTGAAGCAGAAGAAGATCGGCTAAGGGTGCTGCCATAGTCAGAACCATCGATGACGGGGGAACAACAAGGAGGTCGATCGCCTTTCGACATCATCAACTCTACCTTTGGTGGGGGCTCGATACTTCGACGAGCCATCATCTCTCAACCTCAAAGTCAAGAGAAGCTTGCTCCAAATTGAGAAGGCTAGCATGAAATAGAGGAGGTCGTCCGGCTCGGAACTTATCATCTGAAGGAACTCGAAGAAACAACGCTCCCACGACCTTGAAACATAGAAAATCTAAGGATATGTTGTCAGTAATTTTTCTTCAATAAATTTTCTCCATTTCAATAATATTATTTCTTAGTGCAAAAACTATGTGATGACAGGAAAGAAGCAGTCAATAGTGGCCGTGTTAGGAATAGGAGGAGAACCTCTTTCAAACATGAGCAAGTCGAAGTTCTTCAAACTCAACTAGAGATAAGATCTCTTCTGAGCGTCCAAGTCAACCTCGGCTAGAGATAAGATCTCTCCTGAGCATCCGAGCTTCTACGTCAATAGAAGATAAGATCTCCTTCAACCTCGGCTAGAGATAAGATCCCTCACGAGCGCCCGAGCTTCAATCTCGGCTAGAGATAAGATCTCTCCCGAGCATCCGAGCTTCTACATCAATAGGAGATAAAATCTTCTTCAACCTTGGCTAGAGATAACATCTCTTCCGAATGTCTGAGCTTCAACCTTGGCTAGAGATAAGATCTCTCTCGAGCGTTCAAGTCAATCTCGGCTAGAGATAAGATCTCTTTCGAGCGTCTGAGCTTCTTCGTCAATAGGAGAAGATCGCCTTCAACCTCGGCTAGATAAGATTCTCCCCGAGCATCCAAGCTTCAACCTCATCTAGAGATAGGATCTCTTCAAGCATTCAAGTCAACCTCGGCTAGAGATAAGATCTCTTCGAGCGTTCGAGCTTCTACGTCAATAGGAGATAAGATCTTCTTCAACCTCAGCTAGAGATAAGATCTCTTCCGAGCATCCGAGCTTCAATCTCGGCTAGAGATAAGAATCTCTTTCGAGCATCCGAGCTTCTACATCAATAGGAGATAAGATCTTCTTCAATCTCGACTAGAGATAAGATCTCTCTTGAGCGTTCGAGCTTCAATCTCGACTAGAAATAAGATCTCTCTCGAGCGTCTGAGCTTCTACGTTAATAGGAGATAAGATCTTCTTCAATCTTGGTTAAAGATAAGATCTCTCCCGAGCATTCAAGCTTCAACCTCGGCTAGAGATAAGATCTCTCCCGAGTGCCTGAGCTTCAACCTCGGCTAGAGATAAGATCTCTCCAGAGTGTCCAAGTCAACCTCAGCTAGAGATAAGATCTCTTCCGAGCATTTGAGCTTCTACGTCAATAGGAGATAAGATCTTCTTCAATCTTGGCTAGAGATAAGATCTCTTTTGAGTATCCGAGCTTCAATCTTGGCTAGAGATAAGATCTCTTTCGAGCGTCTGAGCTTCTACATCAATAGGAGATAAGATCTTCGTCAACTTCGGCTAGAGATAAGATCTCTCTCGAGTGCCCGAGCTTCAACCTCGGCTAGAGATAAGATCTCTTTCCGAGCGTCCAAGTCAACCTTGACTAGAGATAAGATCTCTTTCAAGCATCCAAGCTTCTACGTCAATAGGAGATAAGATCTTCTTCAACCTCAGCTAGAGATAAGAACTCTCCCGAGCATCCTAGCTTCAACCTTAGCTAGAGATAAGATCTCTTTTCGAGCGTCCAAGTCAACCGCGGCTAGAGATAAGATCTCTCCTAAGCATCCGAGCTTCTACGTCAATAGAAGATAAGATCTTCTTCAATCTTGGTTAGAGATAAGATCTCTTCCGAACGTTCAGCTTCAACCTCGGCTAGAGATAAGATCTCTCTCGAGCATCCAAGTCAAACCTTGACTAGAGATAAGATCTTTTTCGAGCATCGAGCTTCTACTTCAATAGGAGATAAGATCTTCTTTAACCTCGACTAGAGATAAGATCTCTCTCGAGTGCCCGAGCTTCAAGCTCGGCTAAAGATAAGATCTCTTCCGAGCATCCAAGCTTCTACGTCAATAAGAGATAAGATCTCCTTCAACCTTGGCTAGAGATAAGATTTCTCTCGAGCGTCCGAGCTTCAATCTCGATTAGAGATAAGATCTCTTCTAAGCGTCCGAACTTCTACATCAATAGGAGATAAGATCTCCTTCAATCTCTGCTAGAGATAGGATCTCTTTCGAGCACCCGAGCTTTAACCTAACCTAGAGATAAGATCTCTCCCGAGTATCTAAGTCAATCTTGGCTAAAGATAAGATCTCTTTCGAGCGTCTGAGCTTCTACATCAATAGGAGATAAGATCTCGTTCAACCTTAGCTAGAGATAAGATCTCTTCCGAGCACCCGAGCTTCAACCTCGACTAGAGATAAGATCTCTCCCGAGCATCCAAGCTTCTACGTCAATAGGAGATAAGATCTTCTTTAACCTCGGCTAGAGATAAGATCTCTTTCGAGCGTCCAAGCTTCAATCTTAGCTAGAGATAAGATCTCTTCTGAGCATTCGAGCTTCTATGTTAATAGGAGATAAGATCTCCTTTAATCTCGATTAGAAATGAGATCTCCTCCGAGCTTCGACTACATATTCAACCTCAATGGGAGACAAGATCTTTTCCAAGCTTCAACTTCAACGTCAACCTTAGCTGAAGATAAGATCTTCTCCGAGCATCAACGTTTACGTCAACAGAAGATAAGATCTTCTTTAACCTCAGTTGAAGATAAGATCTCCTTCAAGCTTCAACTTCAACATCAACCTCGGTTGAAGATAAGATCTCTCCGAGCTTCAACTTCAACATCAACCTCGACTGGAGATAAGATCTCCCCCAACTTCAACTTCAACGTCAACCTCGACTGGAGATAAGATCTTCCTCGAGCTTCAATCTAAACTGATGCAGAGCCCTGAAGAGGACTTCGACAGTCGCCCTTTTTGTAGTCTCTTTCTTCGAATTTCGAACTCGAAAGTGGAGAAGACTATTATTGAGGATAAATCTCGCTCCCATCAAAATCTAGTCTGATGCTTAGCCTAATGCAGCTAGTAATCATGAAAGAGCTTCAATCAAAAATTCTTTTCTCAACGATCGAATCCAGCCAAACTTCTCAGCGGTCGAGTCCCAGCCGAACTCCCTCCGCACTTCTCCTTTAATCGGACTCCTATGAAAGTCGAACTTCTTTCAGATTTTTTCTTCAGTCGGACTTCTATGGGAGCCAAACTTCTTCTGAACTTCTTCTTCAGTCGAATTTCTATAGGAGTCAAACTCCTTCCAAAATTTTTCTTCAGTCGAATTTCTTCAGAAGTCAAACTTCTTTCAGACTTCTGCTTCAGTCAGATTTCTACAGAAATCGAACTCTTTCTTAAATTTTTCTTCAGTTGGATTCCTCCAAGAGCCAACCTCCTTCCGAATTACTCTTGCAGTCGAATTCCTCCAACTCAATCGAACTTCGAACGCATGCTTCCATCAGACAGCATGGCTGCTATTATTGGTCTGATAGTACCTCTATCTCCATAATAAGTCCCATATGGCTTATGACCAGACGACATAACTGCCACTACCAGTCTGGCGACACCTCTCTCTCCATAGCAAATCCCACACGGCCCACGATCAGATGGCATGGCTGCCACTAACAGTTTGATAATACCTTCCTCTCCGTACAGAACCCTATACGACCTCGAGCGACCCACCACCAAATGGTATGGCCGTCACTACCAATCAAGCTATATCTATAAAAAGAAATCTTTTAGATATATTTTTTCTAAGCTCTCATCTTTCACTCAAAACTCTGCTGAATTCTTTTCTGAGCACTCTATTTCTGTTGTCCAGAAGAGCTGACTTGATCGTCGAAGGGTCCTGCTGGAGCCACCACCACTGACTTCGAATGAAACTTTATTTTGTAGGTCAACGACAGTGACCTCATCTTCTTCGACTCCAGACCAATCTGGCGTCAATCAAATTCTACGTCAATAAGGAGAGTATGTAAGAAAGAAGGAGAGAGTTCTAAATTACCTCGGACATCTGGAGCGCACCCCTATTTATAGCGTACGTAGGGATGCTTCCACCAAACTCTTATGCCCTTTCCTTATCCTCATCTCACGCCCATTCAATGATCTCATGCCCATCTGAAAAAAACACCACATGGAAGCAAGGAAAATTAAGTCCAAAAGTTGCTTCATGCAAAAGGACTCTTCGAAAAATAATTTTTCGTTGTTTCTGAAAAGTCACGTAGTTTCAGTTCTTCTTGGCGCCACCTATAAAGGGTTGTGATCTGATCACAAGACCATTAAAAGTCCTCATTATGTGCACCAATTTCAGATGGGGCGTGGAGATAAGGATGGCATGGAAAAGTCAAAGCTCAAAGGCATTTGACTTGGTCCAAGAAGCACCTACAAGGGAGGGGATGGCAAAGACTCCTTAGTTATCCAAATACCATATAACCAATGAAGAGATTCATTAGCAGAAGGACTCTTCTATGCCCTCTTTTCATCTAAAATTCACATAACATATTTTACATGAAATAAATGAAGGTAGATGGCGTCAAAAATATTTTCATGCGCCACATGTCCCTAGCGCATAAATCAAAACCTCATGCACCAAAAGAGAGATTCTCTAGCATGTGGATTACTATTAGATGATGCCTAGATCTTGGTCATCAAGCCAAAGGTCAATCCAATCAGTTAGTCAAATTTGATTTGACTCAAATTGAATTTAATTAGCTCAAATCGAAATCTAATTCGAATCTAGGTGCTTGGATTTGCAATATATGTTAGCATATTCAACCTGCAAATATGATCCAATCCAATTAGATCTTTAATCAATTCTCTTTATGTGTGATCCATTGGATTCCACATCTAGCCAGCAGTGGATCCGGATATAATTTGATTTAATTTGGTTAGAACTCAACCAAATCAATTTAGGTCAAAACTTGCTAACCTGATTTGATCAATTAGAATACTTTCTAATTAACAATCAAATTAAATTCATTAATTCGATCGAATTCACAAGACAAGATTGATGTCTAGCAATATATCATGTCTACCTGGAAGATATAAAATTTTGATGAAAAAATCTAAAATATTTTTCAGTGAAAAGTTACTGTACAATAGGATCCTTCAATCATCCTGCATCCCGAATATGACTATGGATATAGAATCATGTCAAATCCATTTTTATAATCATTTTTCTTTCAATCATATGATGATGATTCGATTAATAAAATATTAGAAACCATTTCTAATTTTCATCATGCTTTGATCAAAGCCTTTCTGAATCATCGATCATTTGATTGAGGTAAGTAGGATGCGATCTCCTCTTACTAGGAGAGATCGATTCCTTGTTGACCTACTCATAACCTCCATAAGCAATCCACCATGTCCAGATCATCCCGTACATAACTAAGTCATGAATAAGTATGAACCAAAATATGGATTCATGCATACAAGATTTTATGGTAGTCTCAGGTCAAAGGATTACATGCACAACTTCGACTATGAGAACAATATATTGACATATAGATAAGACTTCATTAAAAGTTCTTAAGTTGGATCAATTCAGTGAACTCATTCTCTAATGAGCACCCACATCCTTGTATTAGTATCATCTACAAGTGATAGTGAGATCAATCATCCTTTAATCAAGCATACATAGGATGTTCTAGTCTTTCCGAAAACATTAATCTCCAACGTAATGTTCTATTAACTAGAAATATTTTAGATTAAATTTTTAAGATTTTAGGTCTCACAGGTATGATCTCATCATAACTCTAAAACTATATCCCTAATTTATGGAGTTCATCATAATCTTAAATAAATAATTAAGGTGCAGCATATGAAATAAATATCTTTATTTATTTGAAAATATCATTACATGAGTTTGGAAGATAAAAGAATAGCCCATCAAAATATAAATTTCGATTGGCTTGAGGGCATATTCCTTTCAAAAAGGATCCTAAGATACTTACAAGGGACTCTGGATTACGAAATTAAATTTTCTAGCAATACTATTATGAAGTTAATTAGCTTTTGTAATAGTGATTGGAGAGGATGCATTGATGATATGAAGAGCACCTCCGACTATAGATTTTCACTTGGTTCGGGAGTATTCTCATGGAGTTCAAAGAAGCAAAAACCAGTTGCACAATCTTCTGTTGAAGCCGAATATATTTCAGCCTCTATGGCTACTTCACAAACAATTTGGTTGAGAAAAATTCTTGAAGATATTGGTGAAAAGCAAGAAAAAGCTACTGAACTATTTTGTAAGAACAAATCAGCCATATCTATGGCAAAAATCCAACATTTTATAGCCGCACTCGGCATATTGCAATCAAGCATCATTTCATTTGAGAAGCAGTTGAAGAAGGTAAAGTTCAAGTTCAGTTTTGCAAAATAAGTGAATAACTAGCTGATATCTTCACAAAAGCTTCACAATAGAAAAATTTCAACAGCTTAGAGAACTTTTGGGAGTTCAAGGTTAGCACATTAAGGAGGAGAATGTTGAGACTTAATATGCTAGGATCCCTATATGTTTAGAATTAATGTGCTAAGATTCCTAAGTGTTAAGAATTAATGTGCAGGGATTCTTAAGTATTGAGAGTTAATGTGCTAGGATTCCTAAGCATAATATCTATTTTCTATGTAATTAATTAGTGTGCTATTTCTATAAGATGAATTAGGGAGAGGAAGAGTTAAATTAATGATGGGAGTTCAAGTGACATTTTATGATCTATAAATAGATGACATTTGTAGCATGTAAGTGTACGTAGAAAAATTATCAAGAATAAAAAATTAGTTCTTCTCTCATATTCTGTCCACCATAAACTTCTTAGTTCTTCCTCTCATATTCTTATCACCAACATTATGAAGCTCAATGCCAATTAATGAGCTCTTTTCAAAGTTAATCTTTGAACCTGTGATGAGTTCATAGCAATATTGGATAAATTTGATATTGGAGATGTGTACCTTGGAGGTGTTGCTAAGCATAAGTGTCATCGGCGTAATGGATGCAATGGATGTTGCTAGAAATTTGAAGTCCATCCATGCAATGAGTCCATTTGAAGCAGCCACTCTGAGGATTCGATTGAGTACATCAAAAGCTAGAATGAAGAGGAGAGGGGAGTGGGGGTCACCTTGTTTAAGACCCCTTCTAGCTTTAATCTAGTTCAGAGGTTCACCATTAACTATAGGAGCAGCTTTGCTTGTATGCAAAATTTTTTTGATCCAGGAGCACCATTTAGATTCAAACTATCTTTCTTTAAGTATTTTGAGAAGAAAATCCCACTGGATGTTGTCGGAAGCCTTTCCGAAGTCAAGCTTCAAATAACTCCATTTTGCTTGGATTTCTTCCAATAAGCAATTAACTCTAATGCTAGCGCAAAGCTTTCAGTAATTTGCCTCCCCTAGATAAAAGCAAATTAGGAGTTTGGAATAAGAAAAGGAATATACTTTGAAAGTCTTTTAGTAAGGACTTTAGACAGAACTTTCATAACTCTATTAATTAAGCTGATTGGCCTGTAGTCCCTTACAGATTTGCAACAATTTTCCTTTGGTGTCAGAACCAAATGATTGTAGTTGAGTCTATCCATATCTGTAGAACTAGAATGAATTGCACTAAAGAATTTGCACAGATCATCCTCGATGATGTGCCAAAATTGTTGAAAGAATGATGAGGGGAAGGCATTGGGACTTGGGGATTTTTTCTTCAACAAACCAAAAATTGTGTCCTTGATCTCTTGTTCTGAAAATGGATCCTCTAGACTGCTTAGATCAGTATTGTCTTCTTCATTCCCTCAGTCGATATTTAGGTTGCTTTCCATTGATGTTCCTAAGAGATCAGTATAATGATTGAAGAATGCTTGTTTTATGAGCTTGGATCATGGGTAACCTCTCCCTAATGTTCGAGGTAAGTGATTGTATTTTTTCTTTTCCTTGTACCTGCAATGACATAAAAAAAATCTTGTGCTCTGATCCCCATGCTTCAACCAAGTGATTCGAGACCTTTGTCTCCAAATAATTTCATCTTGTTGCAGTATATCATGGAGCTACTTTTTTAATCTGATTCTTTCTTCAATCTCCATTGTTTGAAGGGCATCATTTTCTTCCTTATAATCAGTTGTTGAATATTAAGTTTGATCTCCTTCTTTTTCTTAATCACATTGCCATTCACTGCTTTGTTCCACTGTCTAAGCTTGCACCTTAGAAATCAAAATTTTATGACTAAGTTTTTTGTAGCATCTATTGCCGAAGGTGCTTCTCTCCATCGATTGGTGACCAACTCTTGAAGCCATCTACCGTGAATCAAAACTTCTCAAAGTGAAATATCTTACCCGTATTCCTTTGCATGATGAGTTCAAGGAGAATGGAGCGATGATCTGAGGTTATCTTTGCCAGAGGTCTTAAGATGTAGGAGGGAAAAGGAGCATCCCAATCCATTGAAACTAAGTGTCTATCAAGTTTAACTAAGGTGAGGTTCTCTATGTGATTAGACCAAGTGAAGAAAAATTGATTAAGCTTTACCTCAATAAGATGTAAATTATTGATCAAATCATTGAGGTCCACTAAAGGTGCGTTGAATTCTGTCGGCCCATTCCTTTTCAGAGGTAAAACGGGTATGGTTGAAATCCCCGATGATGACCCACAGATCGTTTCCATACAGCTCTTGCAGGAAGCTTTGTCTGCGAGTGGAGTTAGTTGGCCCGTATACGTTGGTCAGGAGCCAGTTTGGCTTGCTACCATCATTGCAGAGTCTGTGTGTGGTTGATAAAGAGAACGTGCTCTCAAAGAATAGCTCGCCCGACATAATGTTTGAATTCCAGCATGTGAGGATGCCACCTAAGGCACCTTCAGAGCTCTTTGCTTTCCATGAATCAAAACTTTGCCCACAAATTCCTGATATATTTTCCTACAGCACTTCTTTGAGCTTTGTTTCCTGTAGACATACAATTTGGCAGTGAGATGTTAGGATGGTTTCTCGTACCATACTTTGCTTTTTTTCAGCCCTAGTCCTCTTACATTCCATGAAAGAGTTGTCATTTTGTTGGTCTATCTAGATTGAACAAACCACATAGGCAGCATTTGAACACTGTATGAGGATCATACATTTTGTTAAGGAAAACTGTTAGTGTACCTAGCTCGAACAAACCACATATACAATAGAGTTCGGTTCCTTTCATGGTGAAGTTGTCTAGTTTTTTTATTTAATAAGGTGGATACCACAAGCAAGCATCTCTGATAGCAAAAGTATTTCAAAGATAACATATGCATCATTCCAGTTCTAGACCTAGCAAAATCTAGTTATAGCAACAGCCTATCCATTGCAAGTGAGACCCTGCTTCACTCCATAACAAGCTATTTCTATTTTCTTCAGCTTGCTAACATTAGTGACATCAGATGCTGGAAATAGGATCCTGCATTTGTGCCCCAAATCCTTCATGTCCTTAGCAGTGAGAGAATTGAGAAAGAGGATATCCTCCATTCCAAGTTCTATGTTTTCCAGCCCAGGATACTTAGCTTTTTTTACTCGAAGCCTGGTACTTCTCTTCAAGTAGGGTGAGGCAGGCTTCTTATGTTGGCAGGCCACAACAAGAGAGGCGATTAGCAAATCAGGAGTAAAGGTGACCGTTAGATGATGGGGTAGTAGATGAGAGTTTAGAGATAGAAAAATATCCTTTTGATAGAAACTGTGTGCAGCTCAGCATTCCTGGAAGTCTGTTTAGCTACTAAGGTAGGCGGCGATGAGTTAGTAGTACCCTCAATATGATGATGGCCAATGATCTGAGCAATGGTAAATTTTGAATTTGAAATGGGCGTCTTTGGACCGATGGGTACAAACTGTAGGTTACCAAGCATCATGAATAGGAAATTAGGAAGGATGATGGTTGGCTTCTGCTTTGGTTTAGAGAGAATTGCCTGACTTCAGGTCAAAGACGTCTCTACTAGAATAGAGGTTTGGTCTGAGCTCTTGCATAGGCATACGGAATGGGATGGGTACCTGCCGCGGCACCACTGCTTTGATTCCTTGGACCAGATGGTGGACCATCCTCCATCGGAGTTGCATAGTGATGCCAGCTATTGTTTGAAGGAGATTCACCATCATCTCCATTCCAGAACTCCCAACCGTTGTACCCTTCATCATCTTCATTCCTTGACAGTTTGACGGCGAACTGCTAAGAAGGCTCCTCCTTCGAAACAAAATTTTGAAAATGGTGTAAATCTTGGAACCCACGGTTAGATCAATAGTTTCTGGAATGCTTTCGAAGTCTTCACAGAAGAAAACTACATCAAAACCGGTAAAATCCTCCCATTGGAGGCTAGAATGGCTGACTCGTAAAGGGATACCGAATTCAGATAGAATTGAAACTACTGCATTAACAGTCCAATGGTGCAAGGGGGGTTGCACAGGGTAGCATAAACTTTTAGCTTGAGTCCGTACTGTTCCCCTCTTTGGAACTAGTTCCAATGATTTACTAAAAGAGTGAACCCATCTCCATGAATATGGCATTTCACCATTAGAGCTTGAACAGTCTGTTAATCCAGGCAAGGAACAAAGAAGTGGTTGTCGGTGAGCTTCCAGGAACAGTCTGTTAATCCAGGCAAGGTACAAAGAAGTGGTTGTCGGTGAGCTTCTGGATTGTCCACGAATCATTTTTCCTAGCTATGCAAGCAAGCGTGCAAGATACATCATCCACTTTAATCTGGTGGCCAAAATATTCTATGGAGGTTGCTCTTTCAAGGTAGCGGGATATGTTGCTCATTTCGGGTGAGAGCGGCAGAAAAACTTTTGATGAATCTGGGTGAGCAGGCTTTTCATTTGGGATGACATGATTCAGGTTCGGGATGGCCGGGGGGAAGGCGGAGGACTCTTGCTTTCATGCATGAGGGGAAGTCGTATGGATGTTTGTGATGGGTTCAATTTTGCGGCTCTACAGTTCTTCGCTCTATGGCCAAATTTTCTATAGGAGGAACAACGAATTGGGTTTCAGCAAGCTGATCTGAGGTAGTCTGAGCACCCACGTCTGAAGCAAAGGCCCTTTTTAAAGGGAGAGAACCAGGTTTTTGGTCGCTAACGAGGGACTACAACTGGTTGAGAGGTTGCGGCAATAGGTCGGCTGGGGAGTGGGTTATCGGTGCCTCCTGGCTCAGGAGCGGCAGACCTTAGAGAACGTGAGTGGGGGATGTGATGTTATTTCATCCCTTTCAGCATGTCAGCGTAGGTACGGTTGTAGCGGTCTTTAATGAAGCACCACCCACTTTCAGAAACTTCCACCTAAGAAGCGAGGCACCACTACCATTCCTTGGGGATGCAAGATGGCTGGAACAAAACAAGAGAATCTGGATGCTGTGACCTGGGGCGATGAGTGATAGTGACCCAAACATCTTGATGATGTTCGGCTTTTATGCTAACTAGGAAGATGAGGCCATCTTGGCTTTTAAGCTAGCAATGGAACTGAAAAAGGATTGGAATAGATTCCTGGTGTCCTGCAATGAAGATGTAAGCGACAATACCACCAAGGAGAAAAGCTAGGATCGATTGCTTACCTTCTTACTGGTGGTAGAAGTCGGAGAAAATGGCTTAGCGGCTAAAACAGGAATAGAGAATTCGATGGTCGGATGAGAAGGCAGTGCAATCATTAATGGGGGATCCAATGATATCCTAGAAGTTTATCATGAGGTGGTATTATTCTAATGGGATGAAAGTAGACTCCAAGACGGGCTCCCAGGATGATCCTGGTTGCACCAAAAGTCCTTCGACCTAGAGACTAAGCTCTGCCATCAGAGGAGACTCTTCTTCTTCTTCCTCTAAATTGATATTAGGACCTTTTGAAGAAGAATATTTGGAGTTACCCTTGGCATCGTTGATGTAGGTTTTTTTACTTTGAAGTTGTTGCCCAACAGAGGAAGCTAGAGAGGCATGTATCGCCAAGGCCTTCTTTCTTTTGGGGGCAGAAGGCTTAACTTCAGCCTCGAGCTATTCGACTAGAATGGCTTCATGAAAATTTGTCGCGGCGAGAAGGTGTAGGTTCGCGATGAAGGTAAAAGGAAAGAAAATCTTATTAAACTAAACAATTGCGTCCAATCTAGGTGACCTTGAGACCTGAGCTCAACCGCAGGTACTAGATTGACTAAGCCAAATCTAGCAGTTGGCATGAGAGGTTAATGCCTTTCCAGCCATTCATAAAACTAGCAGGTCAAGTAATCTATGTGGTGGCCTAACATACTTCTAGCTACATTACCAGACCGAAATCTAAATTTCTTCTTAAAATCATCCAACATTCAGTCTTCAACCATTCATTTTCATGGCTTATTGATATACCCCCTTCGTCCAGCATATTTAATCCCATAGAATTATTCACATTTTTTAATTGACTTACATAATTCTTTAAGAATACCACTGTCGGTCGGGAAGTCGGATGTCATATAACTTGCATACTGTAAAGAAAGAGGAGCTCTAAAGGCATGCAACGTCGCCTAAACATTTATTTTATCACCAAAAATTAGCTCTAAGGGTCATGTATATTATTTTTTTTGCTACAAAAGTAATTTTTCTTTGAAGAAAGCATTTTTGTCATAAAATATTTTGATGATAAATTTTTTTTCATCACAAAACTTAGTAGAATAATATTTTGTCACTCAAAACTAGATAATGGAGACAAAATATTTGCTTGTATTCGATCGTAGATCCATTTCAGATGTGGATCAACACACACACACACATATATATATATATGGGGAACAATTTCTTATGCATGCACGCACGCACGCATGCATCCATACAAAAGATCGAACATAAGATCTCTTAGTTTATTACTCAATCACTATGACAATAGTAGCCCATAATATAAAGTTATGGTTTATTATATTTATTCAAAATTTATTCATATTCTAATGTATACTCCTTTCAAATAGATTATGATATGTTATATTTTAATAATTAATTATGTTATACAATCATATTCTTTTTGATAAAATAACAAGTAAAGAACTTCATCTTATTTTATAATATTTTGAAAACATTTTATTTAACATATCTAAAATAATTTCAATATATTTTTATAATTGTATATACTTTTTCTAAAGTCTTTTCAAAAAGATAATTTATGATTCTTTTTATTCATGTTATAATTAAAATATAATATATAACCAATTTCATTAAATTTCTCTCTAATAACCAATAAGTATTAGAGATTCCTTTCTCATGAGAATAGGTAAAAGATATCATATGAATCCTTCTATATTAATATATTATTTGTCATACACCTTTTATTAATTAATAATCATGATATTACACATAAAACTATATGAAATAGATTGGTCAAAAGAAATTACGAATGGCGTATTTAAACTATTAAAATAATTTTCATATCTATAAGTATATATTTAGAAATGATTTTGACATCGTCATCAAAATTAGCAATCAATTCATGAAAAAAAAATTCATTTCTAACATTCATGGTATTTATAATAATAATTTTTCATTATGAAGACATCATAACTTGTTAGTGAAAGATTTCCACCAAAAGGTTAGAGTGGAAGTATTTGACACTAAAAATTTGGTGACAAAATTAACAAAAAAATATAATTTTATTAGCAAAAATATTATTTAAATAATATTTTTTGTGGACTTTTTATTTTATTGCTTTATGATAATTATTAGAGGTAAATTATGATTTATAGTAAGATATTTTGCCGCTGACTGATAATTTTTTCTATACTATTCATTTCAAACCATGCAAATGCATGTGGTTCATTAAATAGGATAGAGCATTTGATGGTGACTTGGATTGCATCAGTCATAGTTATTTGCAGTAAATCCAATAGATATTCTTTCCAGTATATTGATAGTCGGTCTCTCCATTGAGTGGTCTCTTTTAATTGACATTTTAACATCCGCTCCTAGTTTCAAAGTTATTTTAGTTCTTGGTCTCTATTGGCTGTACAAACTTATCTCCAATATTTACACAATTACGAGTAACTATCTACACGTATAAACGTGTGTAGGACGGTAAAACCGTATGCAATATAATAAAACGGTATCAAGTGACTGCTGCAAGTATGTGCACATAAATGCATGACCTCGTGAAAAACATCCAACGGAGTGCAATGGCCATCACGTGTTGTTTTAAGAGTACGGCGGCATCTTGTATGGTGTAATTTTTTTAATAATCCCATCATTGCTAATATCATTATAAAAATTAATATAAAAATTTTTTATTATTAATTAATATTATTAGCAATAAAAAAATCTAACCATCGCTAATAAGGATATTTACGACGGCTTTAGCGACGAAATAATTCCATCATTAATTATTTTTAATATTTAAATTAAATTTTAAAAAATTAAAAATATTAGAAATAATATTTTTATGATTAATGCTGTTGGTGCAGAATCTGATTGATGTCGGATTGAGCTGGAGCTGAGGAAGAAGAGGTCGCCATCGGTGACCTACAAAACAAAGTTCCGTCCAAAATTGATGGTGGTGGCTTTGGCAGGACCCTCCGACGATCAAGTTAGCTCTTCTAGCCATCAGAAATGGAGTGCTCAGAAAAAAATTCATTAGAGTTTTGGGAAGGAGAAGATAGCTTAGAGAAAATGTATCTAGATGATTCTTTTTTATAGACAGTCGATAATAGACTAATAGTGACAGCCGTAGCCGTCTAGTAGCAGACCGCTCGGGACCGCATGGAGTCTGTCATGGAGGGAGGCACCGTCTGTAGCGCTACCTGTAGTAGACTGATAGTGACAGCCGTAGCTGTCCGGTAGTGGGTCCTTCGAGGCCGCGTGAAGTATGTCACGGAGGAAGGCACCGTCTATAGCATCGCCTGTAGCAGACTGATAGTGACAGTCGTAACCATTCGGTAGTGGGCCGCTCAGGGCCACGTAGAGTTTTTTATGGAGAAAGGTGTCCGTTGTCATAATGTGGCCATTCGTTGAGATTTAATAGTCAAAATTCAAAGGAAGCAGGCGTTGGTTGGTGAAAAGCTTTGACATACATCAATTCCAAAGGAGTTCAGACTCCTAAAAGGAATACGGCTAGAGAAAATCATCCGAGAGGAATGCTAGTTGAAATCTGAAAATAATTCACTGGAGGAATCCGGATGGAGTTCGACTGATGGAGAAGTTCAGAAGTCTGATTGGTGGAGAAGTTCGACTGAAGGAGAAGTCCTGAAGAAGTTTGGCTCCTAAAGGAATCCGGCTGAAGGAGAAATCCAAAAGAAGTTCGGCTCCCAAAGGAATCCGACTGAAGGAGAAGTCCGGAAAGAGTTCGGCTCCTGGAGGTATCCGACTGAAAAAGAAGTTCGGAAGGAGTTCGGCTCCTGGAGGAATCCGACTGAAGGAGAAGTCCGAAAAAAGTTTGGCTCCTGAAGGTATCCGATTGAAGGAGAAGCCTCCAACTGAAGGAGAAGTCCGAAAAAAGTTTGGCTTCTGAAGGTATCCGATTGAAGGAGAAGTTCGAAAGAAGTTTGGCTCCTGGAGGAATCCGACTGAAGGAGAAGTTTGAAAGAAGTTCGGCTGATGGAGGAATCTGGAAGGAGTTTGGCTCCTGGAGGTATCCGAAAGGAGTTCGACTGATGGAGAGATCCGAAAGAAGTTCGGCTCCTGGAGAAATTCGGAAGGAGTTTGGCTCCTGGATGTGTTCGAAAGAAATTCGGCCGCTGGAGAAATCCGACTAAAGGAGAAGTTCGGAAGGAGTTCGGCTGGGATTCGACCGCTGGAGGAGTTCGGCTGGGGTTTGGCCACTGGAGGAGTTCGACTGGGGTTCGACCGCTGAAGAAAGAATTTTCGATCGAAGCTCTTTCATGATTGCCAATTATATTAGGCTAAGCATCAAACTGGACGTCAGTAGGAGCGGAGTTTATTCCTAATAATAGTCCCCCCACTTTCGAGTTTGAAATTCGAAGGAAGAGAGTACAAAAAAAAAAGATGACTACCGAAGTCCTTTTTTGAGCTCTACACCCATCGAGGTTGAAGCTCGGGGTGCATCATATCTTCAGCCGAGGTTGAAGGAGATCTTATCTCCTATTAAGGTTGAATCTTCTGGAAGCTCGGGGGAGATCTCATCTTCAGCCAAGGTTGAAGGAGATCTTATCTCCTGTTGACGTTGATGTTAAAGCTCGGGGGAGATCTTATCTTCAACCGAGGTTGAAGGAGATCTTAGCTTCTGTTGAGATTGGCATTGAAGCTCGGAAGAGATCTTATCTTCAATCGAGATTGAAGGAGATCTTATCTCCTGTTGAAGTTGAAGCTCGGGGAAGATCTTATCTCCAGCCGAGGTTGAAAAGAGATCTTATCTCCTATTGAAGTTGAAGCTCGCGGGAGATCTTATCTCCAACCGAGGTTGAAGGAGATCTTATCTCCTATTAAAGTTGATGTTGAAGCTCGGGGGAGATCTTATCTGCAGCCGAGGTTAAAAGAGATTTTATCTCCTATCGACGTTGAAGCTCGAAGAAGATCTTATCTTTAGCCAAGGTTGAAGGAGATCTTACCTCCTATTAAAGTTGAAGCTCAGAGAGAGATCTTATCTCCAGTCGAGGTTGAAGAGATCTTATCTCCTGTTGAAGTTGAAGTTGAAGTTGAAGCTTGGGGGAGATCTTATCTCCAGTCGAGATTGAAGGAGATCTTATCTCCTATTGAGGTTGAAGCTCCTGGAAGCTCAGGGAAGATCTCTCATCTCCAGCCGAGTTTGAAGGAGATCTTATCTCTTATTGACGTTGACGTTGAAACTCGGAGGAGATCTCATCTCCAACCGAGGTTGAAGGAGATCTTATCTCCTATTTGAGGTTGATGTTGAAGCTTGGGAGAGATCTTATCTCCAGCCGAGATTGAAGGAGATCTTATCTCCTATTGAGGTTGAAGCTCCTGGAAGCTTGAGGGAGATCTTATCTTCAGCCAAGGTTGAAGGAGATCTTATCTTCTATCGATGTTAAAGCTTGGGAGAGATCTTATCTCTAGCCGAGGTTGAAGAAGATCTTATCTCCTTTGAAGTTGAAGCTCGAGGGAGATCTTATCTCCAGCCGAGGTTGAAGGAGATTTTATCTCTTGTTGAAGTTGAAGTTGAAGCTCGGGGGAGATCTTATCTCCAATCGAGGTTGAAGGAGATCTTATCTCCTGTTGAGGTTGAAGCTCCTGGAAGCTCGGGGGATATCTCATCTTCAGCCGAGGTTGAAGAAGATCTTATCTCCTGTTAACGGTGGACGTTGAAGCTCGGGGGAGATCTTATCTCCAACCGAGATTGAAGGAGATCTTATCTCCTATTGAGAGGTTGATGTTGAAGCTCGGAGGTGATCTTATCTCCAGCCGAGGTTGAAGAAGATCTTATCTCCTGTTGAGGTTGAAGCTTCTGGAAGCTCGGGGAGAACTTATCTCTAGCCGAGGTTGAAGAAGATCTTATCTTCTATCAACGTTGAAGCTTGGGGGAGATCTTATATCCAGCTGAGGTTGAAGGAGATTTTATCTCCTATTAAAGTTGAAGCTCGGAGCAGATCTTATCTCTTGCCGAGCTTGACGTTGAAGCTCGAGGGAGATCTTATCTTCAGCTAAGGTTCAAAGAGATCTTATCTTCCATTGACGTTGACGTTGAAGCTGAAGATCGGGAGAGATCTTATCTTCAACCGAGGTTGAAGAATATCTTATCTCCTATTGAAGTTGAAGCTCGGGAGAGAATTTCGGTCCCGAGTTCGAAATTTGAAGGAAGGAAGTAAAAAAGGCGATGGTCAAAGTCCGATCTTGGGTTTTCGCACTTGTCAGGATGAGACATTTTGGCATTACACCAATCATTTGTTACAGTCGGATCACTGGATGCTCGCTCATGTCAAGGGGGTGCGTTGTCAGGAGGCAAAGGCATAGAAGGCTTAGGAGGACCTTTGGGTCGAGGTCCATCGTCTTCAAGAGAGGGTCGACGAGGTCGAGTATCTTGCCAAGGAGAAGGCGGAAGACATCAGAAGTCTTCAAGATGCACTCCGTGAAGAGTTCGCCTCCGTCGGGCTAAAGATCATGCTGGCCCTGGAGGAGGAGAGGAGGAAGAAAGCCAAAAATAAGATCGCCGAACTGGAGACCCAAATAGCGAAGTCGATCTCGGAGGCAATGACCTGGGTGGTGGAAGTGTTCAAGACCTCTCCCGAGATGCGGAACCTAAACGTCAAGTTCGGACAGGAAGCATGCGACGGCAGAATAGCCCGAAGGTTCCTCGAGGTCGACCTCGGCTTTTGGGAGGAGGAGGAAGATGACGTGGAGGTAAGACCATCTAATACGGTAGTCGACCTTTTCTTTTCGCATTTAACATAGTCAGGTCATCGTGGGAAAACACGTGTAGGGATTTTCCATCGAGCTTCTTTCTTCTCCATGTCTTTGGTCTACGAGGTTCTGACTTTCGCTCATGTCAGGATGAAGCTTTCCTTCTATTCTTAACATGGCTTACGGGGGTGCGTTAGGGTCGTTAATAGGGCCTCTCCCTCCATCTGTCTTAAATAACCGAAGATCTTCGACTTGCCCATGTTAGGACGAGGTTCTCTTTCTGTTCCTAACATGGCCACTTTTGATTGCTTCTTTCCTATTATCACGTAGTTTTTGCACCAAAAAATAATAATTTTGAAATGAAAGAGTTTTATTGAAGAAAAATTATTGGTAGTATATTCTTAGATTTTCTAAATTTCAAGGTTGTGGGAGCGTTATTCCTTGGAGCTCCTTTAGGCGATAAGTGTTGAACCGGACGATCTTCTCTATTTCATACTGGCCTTCCCAATTTGGGGCAAGCTTTCCTTGGCTTTGAGGCTGAGAGATGGTGGCTCACTAGAGCACTAAGTCTCCTAGAGATAGTGTTGATGATGCCAAGAGGCGATCGATCTTCTTGTTATTTCTTTTTCATTGGTGGTTCTGGCTGCAGAAACATCCTTAGCCAATCTTCTCTTGCTTCAGGCCGATGTTTGAGGAATCGACCCAGTCGATCTCTCCTGATGAGCTCCCCGATTTTGTCTTGGAGCTGAATGCATTCTTCAGTATCGTGATCGTGGTCATAATGGTAGAGGTAGTACTTGCTTCGATTGTGCTTGTTTGGGGGAGATCATAATTCTTCTGATCTTGGTAGCTGATTCTTAATTTCCATCAGAACTTGAATTTTAGGAGTATTAAGGGGGGCATAGTTGTGGAACCTTCTTAGGAAGAACTTCTTCATGCCCTTCTGTCAGGGCTTCTTTGATGACGAGCTCGATGAAGAGTTCGAGCTCGCTTCGCTCGGGGGGTGTCCGTAAGCGCGGCCGAACTTCATTCAACCCTCCATCAGTAGTGGGTCTATTAGACTCGCCCGTCCGTCGCTCTCCTATGGCTTCCTCATCCTTCAAATTGAAGCCTTCTTTCACTCGAGCATATCCCTCAGCCCGAGCTAGCATATCGGTGAAGTCCCTGGGGTGCTTCTTCTCCGGAGAGAATAGCAAATCATTCTTCTGAAGGCCACCCTTAAGTACAGCCATTGCAACAGACTGGTCTAGGTTCCAGACCTCCAATACAGCAGCATTAAATCAGGTGACATAAGCTTGGATAGATTCTTTCTCCTTCTGCTTGATATTCATTAGAGAATTCGAACCTCAGTGCGGACGTCGGTTGTTGATGAAGTAAGCTGCAAACTTATGGCTCATCTGGTCAAAGGAGAAGATCATACCTGTTGCTCCCTTCAAGATAGATGAAAAAGCTTGGCATAAGATGGCATCTGGTGCGCCATGGAGCAGCATCATGGTTTGAAAGGCTTTCAGATGATCGATCGGATTAAAGGTTCCATCATAGCTTTTAAATTGGGGGAACTTAAAGTTCGACGGAATGGGCTCTTGCATAATTCAGAAAGAGAAAGGGGGATCGGTGCACACATCGTCATGGGGAGCTGGGGCGATGTGGCGGAGTTCTTTAATTCGCCGATCCATCTCTCACAGTTTTTGATCGAGAATGTCATCTCGATCGCAAATCTTGGAAGACTTCTGGCTATAAATAGAAAAGGTCTCTTCTGTAAAAAAATCATAATCTGAATGAGGATCCTCTGCTCTCTATTTTCCCTTCCTAGGGATGATGGGTATGCTAGCCCAAGCACTCCTTCTTGGGGCTGGTTTCTGACATCCCGATGGCAATTTTCCTGGTGGAACCACCACCAGGGGCTGTCGCATGGCCTACACCATTTCGGAGAGGCTCTGAATCCGCTGCATCAGTAGATTAAACTGCTCCAGATCTACCATGACCGTCAGTGGAGGTGGAGGTTGAAGCATCGATGATGGAGCAGGAATAGATGGATCTAACTCAAATCTGGTGGCAGAAGCGATAGATCTCTTGATAGTCATCTTCTTTGTAGGCATTTCTTGGAATTGAGAGAGAGGATGGAGATGAACCTTGAAGAAGAAGATCCATAGAATCGATTGAGTACTCCTTTAAGAACAAGGGTACCTCAAAAATAGAGGGTCCTTCCTCTAGTGCCAATTCTGTTGGTATAGAATCTGGTTGATGCCAGATCGAGCTAGAGCTGAGGAAGAAGAGGTCATCGTCGGTGATCTGCAAAATAAAATTTCATTCGGAGTCGGTGGTGATGGCTCCGGTAGGATCCTCTGACGATCAAGTCTGCTCTTCTGACCAACAGAAATGGACTGCTCAGAAAAAAATTTGGCAGAGTTTTGGGAAGAAGAAGAGAGCTTAGAGAAAATATATCTGGAGGGTCTCTTTTTATAGATGGAGTCATTAGCAGACTGATAGTGACAACCATAGCCATCTGGTACCGAGTCGCTCGGGGCCATATGGAGTCTATCACGGAGGAAGGCATAGCCTGTAGTGCCGTCTACAGCCGACTGATAGTGACAGTCGTTGTTGTCTAGTAGTGGGCCGTTCAGAGCCACATGGAGTCTATCATGAAGGAAGGTGCCACCTGTAGTGCCATCTATAGCAGACTGATAGTAACAGCCATAACCATCCGATAGTGGGCCACTCCAAGCCACGTAAAGTTTATTATGGAGAGAGGTATCTGTTGTCGTGATGTGGCCGTTCGTTGAGATTTAATAGTCGAAGTTTGAAGAAAGCAGGCGTTGGTTGGTGAAGAGCTTTAACATACATCAGTTTCAGAGAAGTTTGGACTCCTAAAGGAAATATGGCTAGAGAGGATCATCCAGGAGGAATGCTAGTTGAAATCTGAAAGTAATCCATTAGAGAAATCTGGATGAAGTTTGACTGATAGAGAAGTTCAAGAGTCCGATTGGTGAAAAAGTTCGACTGAAGGAGAAGTTCGAAAGGAGTTTGGCTCCTAAAGGAATCTAACTGAAGGAAAAGTTTGGAAGAAGTTCGGCTCCAGGAAGAATCTGACTGAAGGAGAAGTTCGAAAGGAGTTCAGCTGATGGAGGAATTTGGAAGGAGTTTGGCTCCTAGAGGAATCCGACTGAAGGAGAAGTTCAGAAGGAGTTCAGCTTCTTGAGGTATCTGACTGAAGGAGAAGTTTGGAAGGAGTTCGACTCCTAGAGAAATCTGGCTGAAGAAGAAGTCCGAAAGAAGTTTGGCTCCTAGAGATATCCGACTAAAGGAGAATTCTAAAAGGAGTTCAGCTCCTTGAGGTATCCGACTGAAAGAAAAGTTCGAAAGAAGTTCGGCTCCTGAAGGAATCTGACTGAAGGAGAAGTCCGAAAGGAGTTTGGCTGATGAAGGAATCTAGGAGTTCAACTCCTAGAGGTGTTCGAAAGGAGTTGGACTGATGGA
The DNA here is from genome assembly GCA_006176705.1 of Cocos nucifera. Lineage (NCBI taxonomy): Eukaryota > Viridiplantae > Streptophyta > Magnoliopsida > Arecales > Arecaceae > Cocos > Cocos nucifera. Next base: position 869,763 of record QRFJ01000203.1, read on the forward strand.
GAGGTCCAGAAGGAGTTTGGCTCCTGAAGGTGTCCGAAAGGAGTTCGATCGCTAGAGGAATCCGACTAAAGAAGAAGTTCGGAAGGAGTTCGACTGGGATTCGACTGCTGGAGGAGTTCGGCTGGGGTTCGATCGCTGAAGAAAAAATTTTCAATCGAAGCTCTTTCGTGATTGCCAGTTACATTAGGCTAAGCATCAGACTGGACTTCAACGAAAGCAGGGTTTATCCCCAATAAATGCCATTGCTAATAATTATTAGCGACCAAAATTATCATCGCTAATACTATCTCTATTTTTTTTATTTTTAAATAAAATAAAAAAATATTTTAAGAAATATTAGTGACAGCAAATAGTGGTTAATACCATCGCTAATAATTATTAACGATGGTAGTTGCCATTGCTAATACTGATGCTAATAATTAATTATTTTTAAAAAAAATTAATAATAATATTTTTAAAACTTATTTTAATTAATCATAATAAATTATGGTTTCTAATATCTGTTATAATTAAAATCCAAAGATAATATGACAATCAAAATTTAAAAACTAATTATATTATTTAAAAATATAAATTATATAATTTTTTTATAAGAAATATCAAAACAAATATAATACATCAAAAAAAAATCAGATTCAATCCTTATCGTCATATGACTCCTCCTTCAGCTCCTCTCCAGCAGCTGGTGAATGAGAGCCGGATGTCCCAAAATCCTATAACGAAGAAAATAAAATAATATTAGTAAGTTTCAATATAGAGGCACATCTTCTGATATGGAGGCATATCTTTCGATACACTCCTCCAATTCTCAAATAGATTATTTCTATAAGTTACATTCAATGATACAGAGCTATAAACAATTCCGATCCATCTATTGGACGGTTAGATTAAATTTTTAGTCCCTAGATCTTCTTTCTAGACTCAAATCTAGATATACAAAGCTTTTAAATATGAAAACTTAAAACAAGTAAAATGATTTAGTAATATCATTACCTGATGTGATGGCTAGAATGATGAGCCCAGCTGGTTGCATAGCTACAGGTCCTAGAGAAACTTCATGACCATATCGTGGATGGCATCCAGGAGGCTCTATGGTCGCTGGCTCAAAAGCCTCTGCATGACCTCCATGTGCACATCATCCAAGTCTAGGATGTCGAGACCAATGAGGATGTTGAAGGGTATCAAGATGATGGAGGGTCGAAGTTATGGATGAATCCTATGACCCAGCTCCTACTCACTCTTAGTGGTATTGAGCAATCTCTCAAGATCAAGAGAACACTACTATAGAATGGAGTTACGGTAGCGCTTACTATTGCAGCGGCTTGATAACCACTGCCATAGGATTTACGATAGTGGTTTCAATAAACCGATATCATATGTCTGATCTATAGCAGCAGTTAAAATAAACTACTACTATAGGACATCTATAGCAGCGATTATATATAACCGTTGTCATAGGTCCAATCTATAGCAGTGGTTAAAGATAACAACTATAATAGGTTGGACCTATGGCAACGGTTACTTAACCGCTTTCATAGTCTCGATCTACAATAGGAGTTAAACGTGACTGCTACCATTGGTCCGACCTACGATAGTGGTAATATATAACTACTGCAATAGATCAGACCTACGGTAGTGATTATACATAACCATTGCTATAGATTATCTGTAGTAGTGGTTTATTCTAGCCACTACTATAGATCCAGACTATTATGATAGTTATCAATAACTGCTACTATAGGTCGGACCTATGGTAGCGGTTATACGTAACCACTGCTATATATTTTTTTCATATTTTTTTCTAAATATGATGTAATTCTAAAATTTAATGCCCATCTTCATTATTCATTATCTAAATAATTATTATTAGAGTATTTTCATAAAAGATCGCCTTGATTTGATAGCCTTAACTTCATCAATTAATAATTTGATTTAAATAATCATGAACGATAGCATGATGATCTGATAGATGGAGATCATCGATGGATCTAAAAATCTACAACGATAATCTCAATAATATTTATAATATACTACCAAAGTTTCACTTCAATCGAATTTTATTATCATGGTCAATTTAGCACGAAATGATTTTAGCTGTTAAATAAGAAATAAGTGATTAAAAAGCCAAATGGCATTCGATTATAAGATATTTTTTTAGATAAATGATCTTTGCTAAAACTTTAACATTTTATATGGTGATGATCAAAAAATCCAAATCATTTCTATATGAATTATTTACGTTAAGCAAATCTTACAAAAGCACGAGCATAATTACTTAAGAAGTTTAAGAAAGGTACCGAGTGACGTATAATTTTGGATCATTCTTAAACATGTGATTTAAATTTTATGATCACCACTATAAAAATAATTAAAGTAGTAGCTAAGATCATTTATCTAAAAAATTATCTCATAATCAGATGTCATTTGGTCATTTAATCACTCATTTCTTATTTAATGGTCGAAATTATTCCATACTAAATTGATCATGATAACGATATCTGATTGAAGTGAAATATTGATAGGATGCTATAAACATCATCGAGTTGTAGATTTTTGGATCCATCGATGGTCTTCATCTATTAGATTATCATATCATCATTCATGATCATCAAAATTAAATTTTACTAATCGATAAAGCTAGGGCTATTGGATCCAGGTGGTCTTTTGTGAAGACACTCTACTTATAATTATTTAAATAATGAATGGTGAAGATGAGCATTAAATTTTAGAATTGTATCATATTCAAAAAAAATAAAAAATAATATTAAACTATGGCAACAATTATACAGTCGCTATAATAGGCCTACGATAGCAATTTCTCCAATAGACCTATGGCAGTGATTTTGGCAACCACTATCATGGGCCTATGGCAGTGGTTTGAAAAGCACTGCCATATGTTAGGTCATTTTTTTCCACTAAGCTCGTCCCATCTTAATTTTCTCTCTCCATCATTGGTGAGGTCCTCCTCCCTCTCTCCCTATCCTCTGTGCCATCGGCTGCCGCCACTGGCGTGCTCATCCTCGACGTCCATCGGTCAACTCCTCCTTTCTCTTCCTTGGCCTACATCACCTGCTCCTCTACCTCCTCCTTCCCCTACTGGCCTCACCTCCTCCCTAGCCTCCTCCTTCTTCCCCGACCAGCCCCGCCTCCTCTCTCTCTTCTTTCCTCTCTTCCCTTGGCCCGAGTTGTCACCACTACCCCCTCTCTCTTGCACTGCCACCATCCCTCAGCCTCCCTACTCTATCTCTCTTTCTCTCCTCTCTTCTCTCGGCTCGATCCACTGTCACCGCCCCCACCCTCTTATGCCACCGCCCCCTCTCTCTTGCACCACCGCCATCCCCTCAGCCTTCCTACTCTCTCTCTCTCTTCTCTCTTTTTCTCTCTCTTCTCTCTTTTTTTTGTCTCTCTTCTCTCTCTATATATCTCACCATCTCTGTCTGTCTCTCTCGCAGGCTACTCTAGCACCGCTGCCTCCCTCTAGCACCACCATTGGCAACCCTCGGAGCTCTGTATGACTCCTTCTCCATAGCCGTAGGTATGATTTTTTTAATTTTATTTCATAGTAATATTTATTAATTATTATTTATAATATTTATAATAATATTTATAATATTTTATAATAATATTTAAAGAGAACTTCCATCTATGGGTTCTGGGACATGCTGGTAGCCATGGGCTATGCCGGCGAGTAAGAAAATTTCTGCCAATTGGTTCTAGGCATGTCGGTGGATTTTGGGCCAAGCCGTATCGGTAGCCTTGGACCGTGCTGTGTGGATAGTCGTGAATGGTCTTGGGCCATGCCGGCTGATAAGAGAACCCCACTAGCGAGTTCTGGGCCGTGCTAGCAAGTTTTATGCCATGCCGACGACCCTAGGCCGTGCCATGCCAGCGGATAAGAGAATCCCTATTGGCGGATTCTAGATCATGCCAGCGGGTTTTGGGCCGTGCTGTGGACTGTGCTGGTTGGTAAGCTGAAAACATCCATCGGTGGATTCTGGATCATGCTGGTAGGTTTTGGACCATGCCGACGATCTTAGGCCGTACCATACTAGCTAATAAGAGAACTCCCACCAGCAGGTTCGAAGCCATGCCAGCAAATTCTTGACCATCAAATTCGGTGCTATAGCTTGATAGATGGATGTCGAGACATGCCAGTGGCTTGCATTGCATATTAGAGTTTATTTATTGATGTAATTCATGTTTATATCTTATTACTTTTGTTTATTGCATTGCATAACAATATACCTATCAATTGATTAGTGTACATAATCTCCAGCATCCATACATTTATATATTTTTGTATGAATGGAAGAATTATGTACAATGATTAATTGATTATCCAATTTAGATAATTTAAAGATTATAAATAATTTTATAGATAATTATAGTTATCAAATGATATGTTGAGGATTTTGAAAGAAATTTTAGATAATATTTTTCTTTTGTTATTCCTACACGGGAAAACTAAGAAAAAATGCTATCAAATTTTTTTTCGATCTCTATTGCGTATCATTTAATTTCTGTAATGAACCTATAGAATTAATGTAATTTTTGAATGGGATAGGATCTATCTGTACCTATTAATTGGTAATAGAGTGTATTTATTGCATATCTAAAAATAATATTTAATGTAAGTTTCACATATGATATTTATTTTAGTTTTTATTTATAATATATTTTTTGTTTATAATGCATATTTGTTTACAATGCATTGGTATATAATGTAAGCTCCACACATGATTTAATTACAGTGTCATCATTTTTATAATGGATAAGAGGTAGATGAAGTTTATTAAGCTCTTACCAAAATATAAGACTGGACTTCAAAAATTTTTTAATTTTGCTATAGAAAAATTCGGAGATTATGGACTTATCCAATGTTCTTATAAGAAATGTATGGGTGGGCCATGGCTATCTCGTCAAGATGTAAATGATCATCTTATTATTTATGGCTTTAAACCTGGTTATGAAATTTATTGGGATCAACATGGTAAAAGCAGACCGCAAGAAGGCGATCAATACGATGGAAGAGTGGAACAAATGATTCATGATATTTTTTTATTTGTTAGCCATAATGATGATGCATGTACGTCCATGCCTGATCCTGTGGTTGGTGGAATGATAAATAGTAAGGATGTGAAGAAGGTCTGCAAGTTGATGAAGGATATTAATATTTTCTTGTATCCCGGATGTAAAAAGATGGCGAAGCTTGAGTTTTTAATCTGATTGTATCATGCAAAATGATCTAATGGATTCAATAATAATGGAGTGAATTACAAACTAGAGCTTTTGGGAGATATTTTTTCGAACAATGCATAAATCCCAAAGAATACTTATGAGGCATCAAAGATTATTCAATAGCTGGGCTTTACTTATACCAAGATATATGCATGTCCCAATGATTACATTCTCTATTGGAAGGGGGATGCTAACCAAAATGAGTGCACGAGGTATGGTGTATCAAGATGAAAATAGAATATTAATCCGTGTATCTTAAAAATCGATGTGGTACTACTTTTCTTTGATTTCGAGACTACAAAAGTTATTTATGTCGGCACGAACATCGAATGACATGAGATGGCATGAAGAAGACTAAATAAAAGATGATGCATTGAGGCATCCAACTGATGGAGAGGTATGGCAGAAGTTTAATGAAATACCTTCCAACTTTACACAAGGGATACACAATGTGAGGATGGACTTATCATGTGATGGTTTCAACCTGTTAAGCACATGAATATTGCCCACAGTATATGGTCAGTATTTATTCATGTTTATAATCTTCCATCATGAATGTATATGAAAAAATTTTTTGCTTTCATGACAGTGCTCATCCCTGGACCGATGTGTTGAAAATATATCCCAAAGCCAATCGTCAGCCTATTGATGGTTGGGCTATACATTTATAATTATATATGAATTATAAATTAATAAAAGTTATTTTGATATTTTTTTATTATAAATTCTATTATCTTTTAATGAACTCCTATGTTGTGATGAAATTCTTAGGACTATCTAGATTCGACAAAGGAGGATTTATCGTTTAGTCCTTAAATTATTCACAATCAAAAGATACGTTGTTACTTAGGACGACAATATTTATCGAGTATAGATCATTGTGTGCCATATAGATTGGTTGTTCTCGTAACTAAGGAGTGTTGAGACACTGGTATGGCATGCAAGTAAGATGTATGGGTACATCTGCACTGAACGTAACTAACTTTGGAGCTTTTCTTCTATTAAGATCAGATCCGATGAAATATGGATATAAGTGTCCCTCTAACCTGAGATCACCATAGTGACTTTCAAGCAACTCACTGTGCTTTAGTATTAGACTATCTAAATTTTTAATTCAGTGATGAAAGATTTCTGAGCGTAGTCAAGTACTTGAGGAGTCGGTGCATGTATCAAGATGGGTTTGACCACTCCTGATTTCAAGAGCTGTGTTCAATTATGTTTCAATTTAGTAAAGCCATGGCCAGGGTAGTCTTAGTAAAGAGTCATAGGACTAATTGCTTTGAGATACGACATGGATATATTTACTAGGACTAACAGTCTAACCCTGAGTCATCTATTACACAGAGGTCATAGAGATGAATTATATGGTAACCATATTCTATAGGTTCATCGATGTTGCATTGTAATAAATTTGATCTATTCGGATGTTAGGTACCATTGCTAGATGATCGCATCAATTGGAATAGAAAATCAGTTTCTATGCTACCGGATTAGGATTCGAACCTATGGGATCACACGCAATAGGAGTTACTACCAGATCTGATGGCTGATCTAAAGTTTTGATGGACTGAAACTCTGAGTCACACTCATCTGAGACTCTCTGATTAAGAGTTTCACTAGTCTAGAACTCTATGATCATGAATATCATTCATTTGGGATATTGGGTTCAAAAGTCCCACTGGATTGAAACTCTTCGAGAGTTTCATAGTGATGGACTCTGTTGCCCAGACCCCGACCCGATTGAGATTCTATATTTATTAGAGGATTAATTAGTAATTTAATTATTGATTAGCTCAATTTGATTGAGCGATGAGAATTTGATCAAGTTTGATCGAATTGGATTCGATTGGGTTTGACCCGATTAGGTCATGAGTTGATCTAATCGCTGTGGAAGATTTGATCCTGATTTGATCAGGAGCTAGATCAAATTAATTTTTAATTTAATTAAAAATTAAATAGGTTGGGTTAAGTCTAATTTGGTTGGATTTAATTTGGTCTAGTTGATTTTGAATTAATTTGATTTGGTTGAAACCAACTTGGACTAATTCAAACCCTATTTGAATTCAAATCTCCCCATGCGCTACCTCATGTTTGACTTTTCTACCTTGTCCATGCCCACTTTTATTTTTTATGTAAGTTTCTCTTATGAAGAGAAGAAATTTGCATCCCCTTTCTTTCTCTCTTTGATTTGGTCAAGTGTTGGACTAGTTTAAACTTTTTTTTGAATTTTGAATTCATAGAGGTTGGTTTGGTTGAAACCTTTCTCTCCCTCTTATCCTTATCTCCATGCCCTTCTCTCTTTTTGGTCATCAATTTTTTCTAAAAAATGGGCATGCACATAGAAGGAAAGTCCTTCTACATGTGAAATAGGTGGTATGGGCATTGGAATTGGATAGGCTTGCATTTGAATTCAAATATTAGAAGTTGATTGAAACTAGTTCAACCAATCTTAACCTATCCACTCCACATGACATTTTGAGTTATTTTTCATGCAATAAATTATGAGGATTTTTGTTCATGAAGCTAGAGGGGATATCATTTTGTAGTAAAAATTTGAAAGTAATTGGGCATTGGTTTTGGGCGAAAAAAATCCTGGAGTGAAAGTGAGTAGGGTCCTATAGCACTTTATTTTTTCTTCATACCTCTATTCTCTTTTGATTTTTGTCTTTAAGGACACTTAATTTTTAGATATGATCTAAATAAAGTTTATATATTTGAAAGTAATCTTTTCATGAAAACTTATTTCATGGAAAAACTCCACACAGAGTGGGCGTGAGAGGATTTTCAGTGTGTCAAGATTTTTGAGCCGAGTGAAATCCAAGATTTGGGAATCTAGGTTCGGGTGCAGAGATCGAGTGCTGTGAGCATCGGATTGCCACCAAACTTTGTACATCATCTCATCATCCTTCGAAGAATGAGTTCTAATTTTTTAGAGCATCCAAAAAATCAAAAAAAGATGATCGATCGGATCAATCTTGATCAGCCATCGAAGGCTCCGTCGAGGAGCTAGCACTCCAGTGAAGCTGATCGTGATCAGAAGCTCCGTGTGGACCAATCATAGAGGTCAGACATATATACGACTATGGTGCAATACCAAAGCATTATTCGATGGATTCAAATTATGGTGATCAACTATCCATGAAAAGGTATTATGTTCTGAATATATAGATGTAGTAAATAGTTTGCTGTATAATTTTATTTTCAGATCGACATGAATGCATGCATATTATGTTTAGATTCTTAGTATAGGGTTTAATATTTTAATATGATCAATAGGTAATTAATTATATTAATTACTTTTTTCATTGCATCTTTGCTATTTTTGAAAAAATTTTTGAAAGTAGCACTACAAATCCTGCACTGCATCCTTCACAATGAAGGTAGGTAATGATATTGATATCTATTTGCAGCCTCTTATTGCTGAACTAAAATAGTTATGAAGCATTCAAGGTGTTTTAACTTTTGATACTTTGATGAAAGAGTCATTCTTCATGCGTGCAACACTTCCATAAAAAATAAATGACTTTTTAGCTTATGCCCTAATATCGGGTTGGAGCATGAAAGATGAGCTAGCGTGTTTGGTTTGTGAAAAAATCATTCGATCGAAAAGGTTGACACATCAGAGGAGCTTTAGCTTTGTGGGACATCGACATTTTCTCTATTAAAATCATTCATATAGAAGGAATGCATGCTCTTTCGATGGCATTGTTGAAGAATGTGAGACACCAAATCGTTTGTCTAGGAGTGAGGTATTGAGAGATTTGGATGGTCTCAGTCTTGAATTTTGAAAAGATAATCTAATTAATGATAAAAAGAGAAAGTGTCAATCAAAGATAGATGGCACATACTTTAATTAGGAAAAAAGTATTTTTTTTGACTTGCCATATTGAGAAATAAACTTATTGTACTACTGCTTAGATATAATGCATATTGAAAAGAATGTGTGTGAGCTCCTATTAGCAATAATCTAAAACATTAAGGATAAGACCAAGGATGACTTGAATTTTTAATTTGACTTAAAAGAATGAGGTATTAGAAGATCACTCCACCCAGAGTCAGTAGAGAAGAATAGTGGAATCTCCCTCATGCATGATATATTATGAATGTCTCCGAACGATCCACATTTCTTTGTGTGTTAGAGAACGTAAAGATCCTAGATAGGTACTCAATCAATATATATATATATATATATATATATATCAAAGTGTGTGAATAGCAAGAATATCAAACTTGGAGGATTGAAGATATATGATTGTCATGTGTTGATGCAAGAGTTGATCCCAATAGCTATTCACCACATATTACCAAAACATATCAAAATGGTTGTTATTCATCTTTGCAACTTCTATAGAGATATTTGTACAAAAAGGTTGCTTAAGAAAGATGTGACAGAAATGAAGGTAAGGACGGTGACTATATTATATGATCTGAAGAAAATATTTTTATCATTATTTTTTATAATTATGATGCATCTCACCATGCATCTTGTGGGAGATGTTGCACTTGGAGGCCCAGCATTCTGCCAATGGATGTACCCCACCGAGAGAAATATTCAAATACTGAAATCTTATGTAAGGAATATGAATCACCTAGAGGGATCCATAGTAGAAGATTATTTAGGTCACGAGTATATGAATTTTTATGTCATGTACTTAAACAAGTTCGAGACACATCGTAATCGACAAATGAGGAATCAGGATGATTAGTATGAGTCAATTGAGCATGCATTTGAGTCTATTCCACAATCAGATGAACTTCTCACTTGATACCATCTCATTGATTTGAGCATTGAGGAAAGGGATAAGATGCACTGCTACGTGCTCTTCAACTATAATGACATTGAGCTATATATAAGGTGGGTCATTCAACCTTATTTATTTTATAATACTTAGAAAAAAAAATCTAATTACACAAAAATTTATTATTTATACATGCAGCAAACATAAGAATGTTATAAGAGTAAATACAATGCTATAAGTATGCAGAAGAAAAAGAAAATGCACAACAAAAAATTTTTTGAATGGTTTAAAGATCATATTCTTGTCTTATGCACTTTATTTGAACATGTTTACTAATTAGGTATCATCTCCTTAGATATGGAGATTACCGCTCGATGATGTGAGCATTGAAGTGTATGCACTTTCAATAGAATCTAATCATAATGTGCATGAGTACAAACAGCTCGTCATTAATGGCTATAGATTTAATATTCATAGCCAGTCTATGAACATGGTAATATAAAATAGTGGCATGATGTTGAGCACCACCACTAGGTGTTATGCTAGCTCGAGAGATTCACAGCCTTATATGAAGGATCTAAACTATTATGGAATGGTGGAGAAGATAATCATCTTAAACTACTATTCTAAAGAGAGAATTGCATTGATAAAATGCAATTGATTTGACACATTATCTCAGTCGGAGATAAAAATTGATGAGTGCAGTTTTACTCTCGTCAACATGTAATGCTATATTTGTACTAAAAAATCATATATACTTATCTTCTAAGCTAGTCAAGTCTTTTATATTAGTGAACTCTTGGAGCCTCAATGAGGTATTATTATGAGGATGGTGCCTAGGCATATCTTTGATGATACCAAGATTGATGATGATGTTGGACCGTGAAGTGATCCTCTATAACAAAACTTACTTTGTACTATTAAGATCTCAGATATATTTGGCAGGAGTAATAATGATATCCATATTGTAGATACCACTAGGTGATGAGTTTAACATTCTAGTATAAATATTAGAGTCTATTTATTGATACTCTACTAATATTAATTATTATTTAACATGTTATATTGGTTAATGTTCATTAACTTTGCAGGTTACAATGATACTAAAACATCAGCTAGCTTTCACCTCCGCCTTTCGACGGGCTACGTGGAGCTCAGTATTTGAGCCGCTGCTGGCGCATACTTCATCCACCTCTGCATCGACTACCCAAGCACCACTGGTATCTACTCCTCCATTAGCATTTAAGCCTCCACCATCAACCACATCTTCAGCACATGCTCCACCCACCGATGAGTCTCAATTGGCATCTATGTCACATGATCCCATAGCTAAAAAGAGTATATTTTTATTATATTATTTATTTATTTATTTATTTTTATATAGTTATTATATATTTTTATATATTTATATAATATATTTTTATTGCAGGTGCATCATCTAGTAGGATATTTTGTAATCCCACATACATACCACATGTGTGGAACTACCAGCATTAGATCATCATAGAGTACGATTGGAAGAAAAGGCCAGTTGGAGAGGCCGTACGGGAGATGCATTCCTTTTTCAGAGTGCTTGTGAGGCAATCTGACATCATTCCAACACTGATATCAGGAATCAAATCTGAAAGAAGATATGGATAAGTGTATCTTAATTATATTTATAATTTGATATGTTTGCATTATGTTTGATTAGAATAATTTTGTAACTGATTTCTGATAACTTTGTGTAGAAGAGGTATGACTTTTTAAATCATGAGAGGACTCGAGATGCCCGACTAAAGAAGATTAGATAGTTGTATCAAAACTATAAGATCAAACTCCATAGAAGATAGCTCGAGCACCGATGGGACACTGAGGAGGAGGTTGTTCCTTGGATTCAAGATTGTCCTCTAAGTCAGTGGAGGGGATGGTTAGGCATTGAAGGAGCCAGGAGTTTCAAATTTAATTTCTAACTTTTAAATTTTTTAATACACCAATAATTATATTTAAATAATTTTTAAATACTTATTATTTAGATACTTATGATTTAAATATTTTTAGACTGTCTTCCGTTAGAACTGAAAGAATCGGACAGCTCAAAAGTACATGCACACTTTTGGCCATGAGTCTATGGCCAGTAGTATACATAGAGAGATAATGAATTTTGAATCTTAGTTTATAAATTAAATTAATAATTTTTTTATATATTTTTAATAAGATGATCCATTATTATAACTGATGAGAAAGGAGATGATGTCCATCCGTAGCACCATCTTTTGATCCAACCATATGGACAAGAAGGGCAGGCCAATTAACATTGTGATTAGGAGAATTTTTGTAAGTAATAAATGGGATATTAGTATGATTAGTATTATAATATTTTTATGATATTTTATTTAAATTTATAATTATAGGAGTAGTTAGACATGCTCACGAGCGAGGATCCAGACACCTCTAGCCCCCATGACCATCTATCTCAGGTCCTAGGGCTTGAGCACTCTAGGAGGATCCAATCCAAGCTCAGACATACGTCGATAAGTTATTGATCTGAGCCGAGCATTTCTTTACATGCTTCCTTATGTCATCAATTAGGAGCAGCTTAAGAGGCATTGGCATAGGTAGCTCGGGCTAGAGAGCGGGCTGCACAGGCTGAGCGGATATCTTAGCTATAGGGCATCATGACGCTATGATGATAAGGCTCAACACGTGTTTTGGAGCTAACTTCATGAGTCTTGGGGATATATTGGCTAGCATTTCAGCTCCAGCCCCTCCAGCTTCAGCTCCTTCAGCTCGTGCTCCATCTCTCCTCGGTGATAATGACTTAGATGTAGATTTAACAGACTTTTGATGTATTTTTTTGAAAAATATTATAATAAATTTTATTCAATAATAAAATTTATGTATTTTAGATGTATTTTTTTATTATTTTAGATATGTTCTTATGTTATATATTGAATTGCATTTATCAGGTAAAAAATTTAAAAATTAAAAAATCTATATTTTTTAATTATTTAAAATTTATGGTAAATGATTGTCAATCGCTATGATAGATGTGTCAACCACTATCATGATTGTGTGCCAACCGCTGCCATAAATTATGGCAGCAGTTATACAACTGCTGTCACAGGATCTATGGCAGCGGTTCCACAACCGTTGTAAAAGAAGCCTACGGCAGCGACTGAATAACCATTGCCATAGAAATATATTGTAGTAGTTATTCAACCATTGCCATAGGTCGACTTATCATAGTGGTTTTGTAACCACTGCCATAGGTCGGTTTATTATAATGGTTGTATAACCACTGTTATACCTAACATATGGCAATGATTATCTTAATTGCTATAAAAATCACTACCATAGACCTACAATGATGGCTTTAGTGGTAGCGGTTGAGTAACCACTGCCACAGGTTATGGTAATGATTTTTTTGGCTATGGCAATGGTTCTTAACTACCGTCGTAGCTCTTTTCTGTAGTAGTGGGGACTAAGAAGATGGATCATTACTGTACCTCTCAATAATGTACGCTGCATAACGCATCTACATAGTTAAAAAATATATTAATGCTAATATAAAAATTAGATCCTATAATAACTTTATTAGTAAATAAAGTTTAAAGTTCTTACCGTGATTTATCATGATGTAGAATCTAAATAGTTACCAGTCCTCCTAGACTGGTGTGTGGCCCACCATAACTATAGCTGGTCTAATGGACGACCTAGCATTATATCTATAATAAGTAAATAATAAAATTAAATTAATTAAAATATATATATAAGAATTTTTATAGTTCTAGTGAAGAATTTTGGTATTGATTTCTTATTAGTCTATTGGCCATAACATATGTGCCGACTGAGCCACCCATGTGCCTGATCAGATCCTATTGGATGGTTCGATTCTACCAAACCCTTTGCTACCTATTAGAGTACTCCTCGCTGCTCCATTGGTTGTAGAGGGCCTGCTATATATCTATCTGCATTCAGTGATCCATGAAGGACCTCCAGTCTAATAGTGACTGAAAATTGGAGTGCTGGATGGTGGATAGCCTGAGACTATAGAGGCCATCTTGGAGCCTTCGTGTGGCCACCTCCTCAAAGGTCTGACGGCTAGCCTCTTCATCCTAAGAAGTCTTGAATCAAGAGTACTCCTACAAGATAGAAGCAAGCATGTATTAATATGTAATTAAAATACTAATGTATTAGAAATTTAAAAATTAAACTAGTTTTATCTTACCAAAAATATTTTTCAGGTTACATCACAAGCTCCCAATGGCTAACTCGAGAAATCATTCACCGGTCCTAGCATCAATCAACATATGATCTCAGTAATGATACGAGATGTTGAAGGCTCTCTAAATATGCTACAAAATTGATTTCAAAAAATAAATGTTAACTCTAAAATTACTAAATTTTAAACATATTAATTGAACATGTAGTACCTACAAGTGGCTCTAGATATGGATGATTTGTCTATCCTCCAATCGAGTTGCAGGTGCCACAAGCCAGACGAGTCCTCAACCATGGTACTATGTCTGAGAGCCGGTGGTAGCTACTGTATGTGACTATAGGGTCACTAGTGACCCCTTGTCTTCCGAACCTAAGCATAAAAAAATCTAATATAAAAAATATTATATTAGTTAACAAATGATAAAATAATACAAATGAGAATATGTAAAATGTTAGGTGCAAAACTATGAGAACTGGCCACGTGATCATCTCTCCTCAAGAGCTTTGCTTTCAATTAGTGTGGCTCCAGCCTTTAGAAGATATGATGTATGCTCTCTAAAAATAAAAAAAATAGATTTACCAAATTAATTATATAATTATGGATAGCAATGCAAGATTTAAAATGATGTAAGATAAGTAATTAAAATGATTCAAAAATTATATACTTAGCATTACTCATCGACCTTTTCAGATGTTTGGCATTCTTTGAAATCTTCTTCTGATTCTTCCTCTTCTTCCTCTTCTTGAGGAGGATTGTCCTTTGAAAAAATTTCAGTTGGATATACCTTCTCATATTGACCATCTTCACATAGGAGAATTCCTGGAGCATCCAATTCCACATCATCGAAGAATTGATGAACTCTTCCTATCTTATCCTCTTAAAAGCATTCTGATAATTAGAGCTCTTCTTCTTCTTCTTCGAGCACGTAATGAATAGCTCAAGACATAATTTTGTATATAGCCCACCAATCTTTTCTTTCTCTTTTTCTTAATGAAAAAGAAGTATAATACACTTGGACAGCTTATGTAGCTGGTACAAATGGCCTGTTGACATAAGCTTTTAATCTATGTTTGATTTCAATAAGCTCATGCCGTGGATCAACTTTTATACCATTATCAGTATTGAATCATTAGTACTTAAATAGAATGATACTATTACCTCTAATATAGCTCATCTTAATCATTTCTTTGAGGATTCTATAGTAGTCACTCTCCATCTTATCTTCCCACTAGCTATCTCATACACACATCACTATTCATTGTGCTTTTATAATTTTCATATTACTGAGTGTGAAATTTGAAATCATTTATGTTACAGCCACTATAGCATGTCATGTACTTTTCAGGCTTGTAACCTAATGGTCTTAGCTTTCTTGGTATGGACTCGGTCTCTTAAATGACCAATTGACGGAACCAACATACAAAGTTCTCTAAGCACTGTGTTGATATTTTTTCATCACTTATACTCGGATATTCTCCTTTCAGCATCTCATCATATTGCCTAAACATGCATAAAATAAGTATACTAAAATAAGTGATTAAAGAGTTGGAATTTTGATGGATACTTACAGGACATATGGGTCGACCTTTGTACAGTTTAGCAAAACATATATCTCTACCTGTCGAAGTTTAGTATAGGAGAAAATTCGAAAAATCTTGAGCTCAAATTTTCAAGTGGGATAGGCAAATATTGAGATCTCCCACTCTAATCCCTCAGTACCACTATCATCATTTCGACCCACTTGAATCAGCTTGGTCTTCACATTGGGATTAAAGTAGTGTTTGTGAAAGTTGAAATCTCTTTAATTATATAAGCCTCCATAATAAAACCTTCAACTCAAGCTTTATTTTTTACTTTCTTCTTGAGACTGTGCATGCATCTTTCAAATGAATACATCCATCTATACTGCACTGGACCCTGCACCCTAGTTTTATATGCTAGATGAATCATGAGGTGCTCCATGGAGTTAAAGAAGCTAGGAGAAAATATCTTCTCCAACTTGCATATGGTCTCTACACTGCTAGCCTTAAAACTAGAGATATAGTCGGTAGATAGTTCGGTAGTATAAATATCCTTGAAGATAAGGCTAAGCTCGATCAAAGAACTTTATATGGAGTTGGGAAGGAGATCACGCCAAGCCAATGAGAGTAATCATTGCATGAATACATGGCAGTCATAGCTCTGTAGCCCATAAAATCTATAATTTTTGATATTGACGCATCGAGCTAGATTACTTGCATAACAATCTAGAAATTTAAGATTTGTACACCATTCACAAACATCCTTCAACTGCCTTATTAAGATATAAGATGCTTTCAGGTTCAAAAATTTTTTAGGTGACATCTCAACTAGCTCTAATAGAGGATACTTGCATATATTCTTCATATCTGCTCGTGCCTTAGGATTGTCCTTCATCTTGCCCTTGACATCCATAATAGTGTAGAAAATATTATCGAATATATTTTTCTTAATATACATAATGTCAAGGTTATGATGGATCAAATTGTTGGACTAGTACTGCAATTGTCAAAAGATGCTTCGCTTCACCCAATTATGAGTTCTACCAAATCCCCGAGGGTTCTATTTATCAAATTCAATGCCAAACAGGACATTGTTCAATTAGGATGCTCTCTAAAATACTTTCATACCACTAAGGCACTAGGGTGCATCGTCCTTCTCTATCTTATTCCTCCTGAAACTATCCCGCTACTTTCGAAAAGAATGATGCTTGGAAATGAATTGACGATGATAATCGAATGAGCAGGGCTTACGATCATGCTCAAGCTGAAATAATTTTATATTTTCTATGCAATAGGGTCATGCTAGCTTTTCATGAGTGCTGCATCCTAACAACATCCCATAAGTAGGAAAATCACTAATAGTCCACATTAACGCAGCCTTCATTATAAAATTCTGCTTCTTCAATGCATCAGAAGTATGAATGCCATCGGACTATAACAAATTCAACTCATCAACAAGAAGCCTTAGATATACATCAATGCTTCTACCAAGATATCCTGGTCCACAAATGAGTAATGTCAAAAAGATGTTATTTTCTTTCATGCATATCCCAAGCAGTAGATTATATGAAGTAATGAAGACTGGCCAATATGAATAAGAGTCATTGTATGACCGAATGGTGTAAAGCCATCTGTAGATAGACCTAGCCAGACATTGCATGATTTCTGAGCAAATAAAAAATGGCAAGCATTAAATTACTTCCATATCTTATTGTCCGATGGATAACACATCATATCGGGGTGCTTGCATGGTCCTTCTTTGTGTCATATCATCTACTCGGTAGTACTTTTAGACAAGTGAAGCCTCTAAAATTTAAGAGGAAAAGAAAGATATTGAAAAATCTTATATGGTATGTATGTCCTTCTGATACCTATCTTTTTTCCTCGGCTTAAATCTATTTGCATCGCATATGCCACATGAGCTCTTCTATTGGTCCTCTTTATAGAAAAGTATGCAACCATTACATCATGCATCTATTTTCTCATATCCCATGCCTAACCCTTTTACCATTTCCTTCAAAGCATAGAAGCTCTCAATAAGCTTCTCATCCTTCGTTAGTATTTTTTTTATTATTACTATCATTCTATCATAATAATTGACCATTATATTAAACTTGGCCTTCAAGTTCAACAACTCTAACACAACTGATAGTACAGTATGTGTTTTACATCCCGGTCATAGTGGTTCATTAGCATCTTTCAGCATACAATAGAAATCATCACGGCTAGCTTTTAGATCATCCTTCACATCTCAATTAAATTCAGGACCAGCCGCATCCATAACCATATCCACCATTCTATATATATCCATATCCTGCTCAGTTCTAACCCTTGCAACTTTCTTCCATGTCTCTCCATGCAGGTACCAATGCTTATAGTTGGACATAAATCCACTCTTATACAAATAGACAATAATTATATCTTGATCAAATATTTTTTTATTACCACATCTGTTACAAGGGCAACGAGCTCGTCCTTAATGTAAGAGTGCCACATGAAGGGGAATCCTATATTTTTCGAAATAGGTTCGTTCAGATCTGATTGGATCGAGAGGTATATTTCAAAAATTCTTCTCTCAGATCCAGATCAGATCTGACACTTTTTAGATCTGATATTAGCATCTAATAATTAAAAAAATTAAATTAAATTAATTCTAAATTAATTTTATCTTGATCCTAGATAATCTGATTATATGTTGATGATTCTGCGGAAGCTCTGAGGTTCTGGATCTAGCCACGTAAGCATCTGGCCTCTACCGGTATCCACTCGGGCTGGATCTGAAAATTTTCTCCTTCTCTTTTTTTTTTTCAAAAATTAGATCTAGATCTGATTTAGAGGATCTTCAAAATACCTTCTAAAGATCTTCCATCGTCTCTGCAGTAGTGCTGCCTTCTTCCTTTTTCATCAGCCTTTTCTTATCTGATTCGCACTTTTGAAGAACCCAACTTTCTTGGATGTGGGGAGGAGAGAGAGGGCCAGATGATGGCATGAAGAAGGAAGAGGGGCAGCCTTGGGGTGTTGCTAGGAGAGAAGTTCTTTTCAAAGTGGGTGCAGACAGGGTCTATTTATAGACTCTACTGCACCATGCAGTGCTGCATCACCCCGGCCAATCACGTTGCTTCGTTCAATCATATCTAAATCTGATTGGTGAGATAAGAGACCCATGGATTCATCCTAAGGTGGCACTTAAGACTGATCAAAGTCTATAGGTGAGGGTCACCTAGTTTGAATCCAACAAGCAATTTGGAGTTCCATCCGTATGGAACTCCAGCATCCCTATCCATGGGCGCACGCCATCCTAGGCATGTGCCCCCTTTCTTTCCAATTTTCAGAGAGGAGACAAGCCCCTATCTACTCTCCAATAAGTGCATGACACATGGGCAAATGTCCAAGGGTCAAAGGTCAATGTTTGACCAAGTCAAAGTAAAAGAATTAGCGGATGACGAAAAATGATAGGTGTTATCTTAAATTTATCTCATAAATTAAGATAACCCTTTTCTAACTTGGACAATCTTCAGTCAAATCAGGTAAAGATATCTGAGTGAGCACAAACTCATTTGGCTCAGTCGAGATAACTTTTATGATAAGAAAAAGAAGAACGTTAGGCTCAATCGTGTGCTAGCACGATTTTCTTGAACCTAATTGAATCTTATTCAAATCAACTGAACTGGATTAGTCCAATTAATAATTTTTAGATCCAAACCCTTATTTGTGTGATTCAGTTAGGTTCAGTTCTATATGATAATGGGATATGTCATGATCTCCATCATTGACATCATCGAAACTCCTTTCGATGGATCAGAACTTTTCTGATTCAAACGACTAGAATGATCGATCATCAAAATCATTCTAGTTGCTCCCAAAATCCATCAGTGACACCTAGCAGCATATGGTGGCAATTATCAAAACTAAAAATGAACCTCTCGATGCAGCTACTTGTGTGATTAGATTTTTCTATCTTGAGCTCCGATCAGATTAGGGTTAAGATAAACTCGTCAAACCCTAATTTCTATCATATGATTTAATCATTCGATTCAAGTCCAATGTGAAAACCTTAATAGAAACTCTTTCTATTATTTCACATTCTGTCATGGCCATGGGCTTATGGACTTGATTCTCATGATTATCATAGGGCTGCTCCTCATCCATCGAGGTAGATAGATTTCATCTTGGTGTAATCCAATTTCTACAATGAACATGCTATAGCCAACATACACCTCAGGGTTCTGAATGGCTAGGAAACCAAGTCATGGTATAGTCAAACTATAACACCCTCAAGGTGAATTGTTGATGCACCTCGGATCAAAGAACTAGACACACCACTGCAGCATCGAGTCAGTCATCGATGAAAAGGTAGACTTTCTTATGACTACTCGAGGTGGTCACGCTCAGTGCCCTCGTTCTCTAACGAGTACCTATACTTTCGCTCTGATGTCTCTACACCATAGACTCAAGACTCATCTACTATAAAGAAGCGATTGTACACTAACCTTCCGAATCAATCATCATCCTCATGATGATCCTACGGTTATGAGCATTTTATGAGTTAATAAATGAAAATTCATATCTTAAATTTTCAACTCTTGAAAATATGAATTATCATTACCATTAACTCAAGGGATGTATCACAGACACTAAATATATTTATGTGATAGAAAATAACCCATTTTTTTATTTATAGTCAAAATTATAATTTTGTCCTTAGAAGTGTATTACAAGTGTCAGCCAATTCTGACTTCTAAGGTACACATATCTAACACCACATTCCCAAAAATAAAATCCCTGAAGTACTCCACACCCTCCCTATATTTGGTAAAAATCTCCTTGTCGACTACTCGATGGTCCATCCAACTACAGTTCATGGTAGACTATCTAAGAATTCTACATATACATAAATACAAGATAATTGCTAAATACTATTTTATCATTCAAAATGGCTTACATAGTAAATTAATACATCCTATCATCAACTAATAGGTAAAGATAGATCCTATCTCATTCAAAAAATATATTAATTCTATTGGTCTATAACAGTCATCAAACGATATGCAGCAGAAGCCAAAAAAAAATTTTGATAGCATTTTTTCTTAGTTCTCCCATATAGGAAGAACAAAAGAAAAATATTGTCCAAAATTTCTTTCAAACTCTCAGCATACCATTTAATTACCATAATAACCTATAGAATTACTTGCATTTTTCAAACCATCCATAGTGGACAATCAAATGATCAATGTATATAATTCTTCTATCCATATAAAAATAAATAAATATTTGAATATATTAGAATATGTATATCAATCAATAGATAAGTCTATTATTTCATGCAATGCAAATTTTATTAAAATTGATATATAATTAATCCTATTTGGCACTTTTTATTGGTCTGAGTACATAGGACATGCGAGGGCTAGATACCTTGGACACCAGCTATGATTCGAGGCCTGGGCATGCAGGGCATGCCCCGGCCCCATGTTTGCAATGCTACTTGGCACCTTCTCACGATCCAAGCACTCTGCATGCCAAGATCCCAACACCATACATCTAATTAATTATTTATTTAATTAAATTTTAGTAACGGCACTAGCCATCGCTAATGCTGTCACTAATATTAGACAATATTAGTCAACGCTAATGCCATCGCTAATATTCATAATGATAGGGGCGGGGTTGTAGGATCAAGGCCATGGGCTGGGGTTAACGGGCCAAAGGCCGTGCGGTCAGGTCGGTGGGGATGGGGCCACGGGGAGGCTAGCGGGGCAGGGGCGGTAGGCTCTAGAGCCACAACATAGAAGGTGCTGGCGGAGTCAGGGTGACCATGGGAGAGGCAGTGCCAGAGTGGCAAGCTCGGAGCCATGGCATAGAAGGCACCGATGGGGTCGGGGTGGCTGCGAGAGAAAAGGGGCCAGGGCAGCTGGCTCAGGACCATGGTGTAGGAGGTGCTAACATGGTCGATGGGGTTAGGGCGATCATGGATGAGGCAGGGGCGGCAGGCTCAAGGCAGCCATATAGGAGCACCGATGGGCTCAGACAAGGAGGGGTTAGGGTGGCGAGCTCTAGGCTGTGGCATTAGAGGCACCGACAGAGTCAGGATGCTAGGAAGAAGGATTCATGAGGAGCAGGAACATGAGGAGCGGAGAAGGTGTGGAGATTTTTTTTCTTAAAATTTTTTTCCTTTAGCAGGGCTAGGAAGGGTTTATTTCGGGCGGATAATTATCGATGGCAAGTTTACTATCGATAATACAGTCAGCAAATCCACATTACTTGTGCTAGAATATTAGTGATGATAGTTTCCATATCTAATATTAACCTATCATTGCTAATAATATTAAATTTTTTTAAAATATTAAATTTTAATATTAATTTTTTAAAAATTAAAATAATATTTTTTTAAATTATTAACGATGGCAAGAACTCTATCACTAAAATCACCACTAATAATTATAATTTTTTAATTATATTTTAATATTAATTTTTTTCTTCTAGATTATTTTTTGGATGGTTAAAAATTAATATTAAATTTTATTAAATTTTTGGGCTTAATTAAGTTATAGATCAAGTCTTAATTGATTTAAATTAGATTTAATTTAATTAGATTTGATTTAATTTGAGGCTAATTAGATTTTAATAATTCAAGTAGGACCTAGATTCAAAGTCTAATTGAATTAGATTTAATAGAATTTCGAATTAGATTCAAATCGATTCGATTTAGATTTGAATTGAATCTAAATTAAAAATAATTTTCTTCTAATTAATTTAAATTAGATTAAATTTAATTAGGTTTGACTTAATTTAAGATTAATTAAATTTTATAATCTAGTTAGGACTTGGATTCAAAGTCTAACTAAATTAGATTTGATAGGATTTTGAATTAGATTTGAATCGAGTTCGAATCGAATCTAAATTAAATTTTTTTTAATTAATTTAAATTAAATTAAATTTAATTTAACTTAATTTAAAAATAATTAAATTTTACTATCCAAGTAGGACTTGTATTAAAAGTCTAATTGAATTAGGATTAATAGATTTTCTAATTAGATTCAAATCGGACTCGAATTGGATTCAAATTGAAGCTAAATTAAAAATTATTTTTTTAATTAATTTAAATTAGATTTAATTTAATTAATATTAACTTAATTTAAGGCTAATTGAATTTTATAATCTATGTAGAACTTGGATTCAAAGCCTAATTGAATTAGGTTTGATAGAATTTTGAATTGGATTCGAATCAGGTTCGAATTAAATTTGAATATAATTATGGATCAAGTTCTAATTAATTTAAATCAGATTTAATTTAAGTAAACTTGATTAATTTAAGGCTAATTGAATTTTGTAGTCCAAATAGGTCTTGAATTTAAAATCTAATTGAATTAAGTTTGACAGGATTTTGAATTAAATTCGAATCAAATCCAAATTAAAAACTATTTTCTCCTACTTGATTTAAATTAGATTAAATTTAATTAGACTTGACTTTATTTAAAGATATTTAAGTTTTACTATCCAAGTAGGACTTGTATTCAGAGTCTAATTGAATTAGGATTAACAAAATTTCGAATTGGATTCGAATCGAATTCAACTTGAATTCAAATTAAATCTAAATTAAAAATCAATTTATCCTAATTTATTTAAATTAAATTTAATTTAATTAATTTTGACTTAATTTGAGGCTAATTAGATTTTATAAGCTAAGTAGGATTTAGATTCAAAGTCTAATTAAATTAAGTTTGGCAGAATTTTGAATTGAATTCAAATCGAATTCGAATTGCATTTGAATTGGACTTGAGTTATGCTCTAGATTATTAGCGATGAAAAAATTGGCCACCACTAATTTCATCACTAATAATATTTTTAAATAAAATTATTTTTTTAATTTATTATTGAGATTTTTTTAAAAAATTATTAACAATGGGAGGATTTCGTCGCTAATAGATAAAATTCACCGTCGCTAATAACTTTTTTATGTCTAAATATTATTAAAAAATTAAAAAATTTATATTATCTTAGCAATGACTTATGCCATCGCTAATAATTAAAAAGCTATTACTAATAGTTTATTACTAGCGATGTCGATATTTTCATTGCTAATAAATTAATTTATCATCATTAATAATATTTTAATATTTAAAAATTAAAAAATTTATATATTTAGCGATGGTATTTACTGTCACTAATAATAAAATTATCATCGCTAATAATATTAGCAATGACTATTTTTTTTATTAATAGTATATTAATAAATTAATATTATTAGTGATGAAAATTTTTTTATTATTAATATTATTACTAATATTTAAAATTCTTGCAAAAGACAAGGGAATCGGACATAGCCAGCCGAGGTCACATGCGTAGTGGAGCTTCATCTTCATGGGAAGCGGAAGAAGCCGACTGAGGTCACACACGTAGTGGAGCTTCATCTTCACGGGGAGCGGAAGAAGCCGAGACCAGCAGCCTTCGTCTCCTCCAGCAATGGCGCGGGGATGCCGCATTCACCACCTGAAAAGCGCCCCACTCTGTGCACGTGCAATCGAGCTATGGGAGGGGGTCCATGGAGGGGCCGAGGTTGACGATGGAGATGCCGCCATGGTCTAGTGGGAAGGAGTTTATGAAGGGGTCGAGGTCAGGCCGATGACGATGATGATCGGATCCCCTGTAGCCGACAGTCGGAATGGTCTGATGTCAGGCCTATCCCTCAAGACGATGGGTCTCACCCAGTCGTCCTCATCACCTACCACGATGACTTCTGGGAGACCATGGACTACTTCCATGCCGTTTACCTCGCCAATGAGCTTAGCAGCCGGGCTCTTGACCACACCACTAAGGCCGTCAAGATGAACCCCGAAATTACACTATGAACTATCCTCCACACCCTCTTCCTCAATTTTTAGATGGAATCTTAGAATTCGTGTATGTCTATCAAAAGTTTCAATTTTTAAAGAAAAAAAAAAATTGTTTCTTTCTTTCTTTCTAACTTTTTTACAAGTTTGTGAGCCACTGTTGACTATATAATGAAAAATTACTTAATAATTTCTAGATTGACTCAAAATTATTTTTTAGTCCTTTAATTTTTTAGATGAAATAAAACCTTCCTAGACTATTAAAAGATTATTTTCAATCCCTACCATCCATTTAAGCTATCCACTATTCATAAATGACATAATTGCTCATGGATGGGCAGCGGCCATGGGCGACGCGCAACGGCACCGGATGGAAGGTGGTCGGGGGTGCATGAAGGGGAGGAGAGCATGGTAGGAGGGTCGAGGAGCAGTGCCAGAGACGCGATAGGCGAAGGGGCGTAGGGGGAGGGAAGGTGAGGGGCCACGAGGGGAGCTGAGGTGGGGGGCTGCAACATTGGCGGGGCGAGGGGGGACGCGGTCAGGGCACGTGGAGTGGAGGAGAGCGCAGTGGGGGGCAATGCCGGACGTGCAAAGGGAAGGGGCACGAGGGGAGGGGAAGCAGGAGCCCACGAGGGGGGGATTGCAAAGCAGCGACGCCTGCTGGGGGGTGGAGGCAGTCAGGGGGCACCTAGAGGAGAGGTGAGCATGGTTGGGGGGCAATGTCGGACATGCGATGAGCAGGGGGCATGGGGGGAGGAGAACGTGGAGCAGAAGGAAGGGGGTGGTGTGAAAGGGAAGAAGAAGGAAGGAAAAAAAGTAGGAAAAAAGAAAGAAAAAAGATAAAAAAAAAGAAAAATAAAAATAATAAATATTAAAAAATAATATAGTTGTTTTTCATAATACTAATAATAATTTTAATTATAATAATAATAATAGCCATTGAATCCTCAATTTTGATAAAAAAAATAAAAATAACAAAAAATATTAAATAATAAAAAAATTAGATTTTTTCATAATAATAATAATAGCCATCACATCATTAATTTTCATAAAAATATAAAAAAATAAAAGTAATAAAATTATAATAATATTAAATAATAATAAAAATATATATCTATGTAATAAAAAATAATAATAAATTATTAATAAGTAATAAATAATAATAATAATAACTAATAATAATAGCCATTGAATCATCAATTTTGATAATAAATAATTTTTATCATTAAAAATAAATAAATAGTTTAATAAATAAAATAAATATTTAAAAAATTAAAACTAGAAAACCAATTCAAATGATTGCATAACTAGATAACCATCTTATTTAACCTAAATATAAATCCATATAATTTGAGTACAAATCTATATAATCTGAATATAAATCTATATAACCAATTATCAAAATTATGTAATTGGATTTGGACTTAAGTGATGGTCCAAAACATTTAGTTATGTAATTTTGATAATTGGTTATACTGATTTATATTCAGGTTACATGGATTTGTACCTAAGTTATAAAGTTTATATTCAGGTTATACAAAATGATTCTTTGGTTATGCAATCATTTGATTTGGTTATCCAGTTTTAACTTTTTTAAATTATTTATTTAATTTATTAAACTATTTATTTATTTTTTTAATGATAAAAATTTAAAAAATTAAAATTGGATAATTGATTCAAATGATTGCTTAATCGAAGACCATCTTATGTAACCTGAACATAAACCCATGTAATTTAAATACAAATCTGTATAACATGAATATAAACCAGTATAACCAATTATCAAAATTATGTAACCAAATTTTCTGGGCCATCACTTGAGTTCAAATCCAGTTACGTAATTTTGATAATTGGTTATACAGGTTTATATTCAGGTTATACAGATTTATACTCTAATTACATGGGTTTATATTCAGGTTATACAAGATGGTTCTTTAGTTATGCAATCGTTTGAATCGGTTACCTATTTTTAATTTTTTAAAATATTTATTTAATTTATTAAATTATTTATTTATTTTTTAATGATAAAAATTATTTATTATCAAAATTGATAATTCAATGGCTATTATTATTATTAGTTATTATTATTATTTAATACTTATTGTTGGAGATAAAATAACTCTAGCTGAAGTCCAATAAGATGTCCGAACGTGATATGACTTCATCTAGTATTGCAACAGTTGTGGCCGAACTTCAATTGAACTGATTTAACCTAAAGGAGTTAATCTTCAAATTGTATATGCTGAACGAACTTTTTAGTGGTAATAATCCTCTCTCTCAACAATTGCAGAACTCCTTCAAGGTATGATGAATTCCATCCGATCGAACTTGAATAGTAAAGGGCATGATAACTAACTCTAATCCTGATGATAGCAGAGCCCTGTCAAATATTGAACCCTAACACCCTCCGATTCTATCTATGACAAATCTTGAGTGCGGCCGAATCTCTTTGTGACATACAACATATCTCATTAACCTTGCAGCAAGAATCTTGCCCAATCAAATTTTTTCCAGTCTTTTTCTATTCCGACCAAACTCCTTTACTCTATGGATAACGATAGAACTCTTGTATAATCGAATTCCTTTATCTCTTTCTGATAATTATAGATCTAGCCAACCTGCACCATGCATATCGACTGAATGAATTTGAATAGTGAAAAAACATCATCATCAGCATGAATCTGATTTCCAATCTAGAATAGCAACCATTCCATAGATAGTGAGTCACAGCACTCCTTTGATCCGAACTCTGGACCGATCTTGAGGGCAGCAAAGCTTCTAAAAATAAAGCATTCATCTATTAATCTCAAAGCTAGCCGAACTTCTTCAGAAAATTTGATGACGATTTGGAAAGTTCAATGATTTCCTCTTTGGCCTCCAGCTTGAAAGCTCCCATCATTCCCTAGCTAACTTCGAAGATGGATGAACTCCTCAAAGTTGGCCGAACTTCTCGAAGCTATTAAAGATAGCACCAATAGAGTCTAACTAGCTAAAGATTCACCACCTGCCATTCACAAGCCGATCTCCAAGTTCAGCCTACCTAGCTCCAAGTTCTTCATCCCAACACACGTGACCTGCTAATAGGTACAGAAGCTGCATCAAAACTCCAACAAATAGAACTCAACCACTCACAAATTGTGACAAACGATAGTCCATTCTCCGTAACAAACTCCACGTAGCCCGAATGGCCCACTAGTATTCTATTATGACCGTCACTTTCATTCTATTATAGGCTCTATCTATATAAGGGATCCTTCAGATATATTCTTTTTCTAAGCCCTCCTCTTTGTTCTTAATTCTCTTGAGTATTTCATTCTTGTTGATCGGAGAACTAACTTGACTATCAGAGAGTCCTACCAGAGCCATCCATCTTCAATTTGGACTTTACCTTACGAGTCTCATCAACAATCTCATCTTTTTCAGCTCTAGTGTACTTTGGCATTAGCATTATTTTTTGCACCAATAGGATTGGCACTAAAGAAAGCATCACTGAGCTCTTATTCTTAAAGAAGTATCCAGTAGAGTTCATCTTCTTCCTCTTTCCTCTAATTTCATAGTTCTTTTCTCTCTAATTCTTCTTGTGCTCTAGTAAGATGCCACCCAGGAAAGCTTTAATCCAGCGATCCACTGCCTTTATAGCCAGATCCCAGTCGAATCAACCTGCTTTGATTTCTCGCAGGCACTACAACCCCCACTAACATCCATGGTAGATCTGAAGTAATTCAACCTGCTGATGCAGTAGGTTAAGGGCCTTACTAAGACAGTATAGGCCATGCAATAGCCCCCAGCACCAATTCAGTTGGAAAGACCCTCACTGGAATGACGAGATCTGGTGTCAGAAAGATCCACCTAGACGAGTCGATCGATGACTCTTGAAAAGAAAAAGCAGAGAGTGGAGAGCTCCTATTCAGAACATGATTCCATCCTTGGAGAATCATTAATTACCCCCCACCAACCAGCTACACTTTTAGATCCATGATCGAAATAATATTCTCAATCAGAAGCTTCAAAAAATAAACCGATGGATCGATGAACTCTTCCATATTGCTCCCACTCATCATGATGATATCTGCACTGATCCCTCTTTTTCTACTCGCATCATGCAGGAGCCGTCTTGCCAAACTTCAAACTCTCCTAGTCTGAAAGTTATGATAGGACCATCAACCCAGTCGACCATCTCAAGGCTTTCAGAACTATGATGCTGCTCCACAGCATACCTGATGCCATCTTGTGCAGAGCCTTTCCCTCCACTTTGAAAGGAGCAGCAAAAAATCGATACTCGAGCCTTAAATCAGGTACTATCATTTTTTTGATCAGCTGAGGCACTAGTTTATGGCTCATTTTATCAGCAACCGATATCGGAGATGAGGTTCGGACTTCCTTATCAATATCAAGCAAAAGAAAGAAAAATCCATCTGAGCTTATGTCAGCTCCTTTAATGCTGCTGTCTTAGAGGTCCGAAACTTAGACCAATCTATTGCTATGGCCTCATTAAAGGATGGCTTTCAGAGGAATGATTTTTTATTCTTCTTGAAGAAAAAGTATCCCCAAGATTTTGCTGATATGCTAGTCCGAGCTGATGACTATGCTCGAGTAGAAGAAGCCTTCAAGCTGAAAGATGAAGAAGCCATAGGAGAACAGCAAGCGAGTGAATCTAGTAAGCCCGCAATAATTAAAAAGTTAGGTGAAGCTTGGCCATGCTCCAAAACTCCTTTTGAGCACAGACAGGCCCAAACTCCACCTCAGGTAGATCAACCAAGAAGCCCAGATTGAAGGGCATGGTGAAACTTTCCTCTCCGATGGTTCTATAATTATGCTCTTCTAAATGCTCCTAAGACTCAAGTACTGATGAAAATAAAGGAGCAACTATCAAGATCAGAGAGAATGATGACTCATCTAGCCAAGCACAACTTCAATAAGTATTGTCTTTACCATCATGACCACGATCATGATACTGAAGAATGTATCCAACTTCAAAATGAGATCGAGGAGCTCATCAGATGAAGTTGACTAGACCATTTTTTAAGACATCGATTAGAAGAAGGAAGGATCGGCCAAGAGCTCTGCCACAGTTTGAACCACACCAAAGGGATGAGCCGTAGAAAGATTGGCCTTCACTTAGAATCATCAATACCATTGCTAAGGGACATCGACAGGGAGAAGCTAGTGGATCTACAAAGCTAGCAAAGAGGCAGAGGACTGAGGAGCCCATCACTTTCACCGAACAAGATGCACAGAGGATCCAATTTTTGCATAATGATGTGATTGTAATTACTTTAAACATTACTGACTATAATGTACACCGCATTTTGATTGATAATAAAAGCTCTGCTGATATTTTATTTTACGATGCATTCTCTAAAATATCTATATCTGACAATTGCATGGGATCAATAAGCTTTCCATTAGTAGGGTTCACCGACGATGTAGTGCCAGTTGAAGAAATAATTATTTTGTTTGTTGTGGTAGGTCGGTACCCAAAGCAATCAAAGGCTCAAGTTGATTTTTTAGTAGTGAAAACTCCTTCTGCTTATAATGTAATTCTTGACCATCCTGGTTTGAATGCACCTCGGACTGTGGTTCTGATCTATTACTTGAAAATGAAGTTTCTAATAAATCATGGGGTTGGAGAAGTCAAAGAAGATCAAGCATTGGCACAACACTGTTACACCATTGCCTTGCATAGAGGAAAGCAAGCAGATCCTTATCCAATAGATGGACTTGATACCTATGATGATCTAACTGAAAAGTAGGAGGAACCAATCGATGATCTTGTTGTAGTTTCTTTGAATAACAAAAATGAAGATCATACTATTCAAATCAGCTCTAACCTAAAAGAGGGAGTCAGGAAGCAGCTCGTCACCTTCTTGTGAGAGAATGCCAATGTCTTTGCCCGAGCACCTATGGATATGCCAAGGATTGATGCAGAAGTAATGAAATATCATCTAGCTATGGATCTAAAGCATCGGTCGGTAAAGCAAAAGAAATACAACTTTGCACCAGAGTAGTAGAAAGCTATCATAGACGAAGTCAATAAGCTTCTTAAAGTCAATTTCATCCAAAAAGTATCATATCCAGATTGGATTGTAAATGTTATTCTCGTTAAGAAAGCAAACGATAAGTGAAGGATGTACATAGATTTTACAGATTTGAATAAAGCATGCCCAAAAGATAGCTATCATCTATCCAAAATTGATCAATTGGTGGACGCCATCTTGAGCCGTTAGCTCCTCACTTTTTATGGATACCTTCTCCAATTATAATCAAATCCAGATGGCACCAGAGGATGAAAAAGAATTTTCTTTTATTACTGATTGTGGTCTTTATTATTATAGGGTTACACCCTTTGAACTAAAGAATGTAGATGTTATTTATTAATGCTTGGTGAACAAGATTTTTAAAGAATAGATCGATCGCAATATGGAAGTCTATATGGACGACATGCTGATCAAAAATAGATCTTCAACAAATCATATCGCCGATCTTGAGAAGACCTTCAACATACTTTAAAAGTATAAGATGAAGCCGAATCCAATTAAATGTGCCTTTAGAGTAACCTCAGAAAAGTTTCTAGGATTTATGGTGTCAAGGCATGGTATTAAAGCAAATTCCAAGAAGATCAGAGCTATTCAAGAAATGACTACACCAAAAATAATAAAAAAGATCCAATGCTTGACAGGAAAGGTCATAGCTCTAAATCGACTCATTTTGAGATCGATCGAGCATTGCATGCCCTTTTTTCAAGTGCTCAAGTAGTCAAAAAACTTTTGCTAGACTCCTGAGTGTCAGCAGGCCTTTGAGAAATTGAAGAACTACCTCGACTCACCTCCTCTCCTTGCCAAACCCAAGGTGAAGAACTTTTTTTGTATCTGGCGGTGTCACCTACAGCAATTGGAGCTGTCCTAATCAGAGAAGAGGCAAAAATCTAGAAGCCTATCTACTACATAAGTCAAATTCTGAGGGATGCAGAAATAAGATATACAAAATTAGAAAAACTAATTTATGCCCTATTGATTGCAGCCTGGAAGTTTCGATCTTATTTCTAGGGGCATACAATCATGCTTCTCACTAATCAGCCTATCAAAGTAGTTCTTCATCAATCTCATACCTCTAGAAGAATAGCTAAATGGATGATTGAGCTCACCGAATTTGACATCAATTTTCAACCGTGGTCATCCACTAAAGCTCGGATATTTGCTAACTTCATAGGAGAGTGCACCATTTTGGATTCCATAGAACCTGAACAGTAAGAAGTGTATACTTCCAATTCTCAAATGAACCTCATTAAAGAAAAAGCAGACCTTCCTAAGAACTTTTGAGCTCTATATGTAGATGGTTCATCTAATGCTTCAGGAGCAGGCGCAGGACTGATTCTAATCAATCTAGAAGTTATTGCTGAATACGTGCCACGCTTCAAGTTTTCTGCAATAAATAATAGAGCTGAATATAAAACTTTGATTGCTGGGTTGAGAATAGCTAAAGAATTGAAGCAAATCATGTAAAAGTCTCCAGTGATTCGCAGCTAATGGTGGGGCAAGTTAATAATAATTATGAAGCTCGGAAGGAAAGCATGAAAAGATACTTGAAAAAAGCAAGAAGCCTAACTTTGGCTTTTAGTAGATTTGACATTCAGTAGATCCCTAGAGCAAAAAATACTAGGGCCAACCTTCTCTCCAAATTAGCTACTCTAGCTCCAAGTGAATTGCCAAAAGAAGTCTTCTTTGAAGTTCTGCAACACCCAAGCATGAAAGAATTCCAAACTATGATGCAAGTCAATCCGAGCCCAGTTGGATCAACCTACTTATTTTATATCTTAAAGATAGCACACTCTCCAGGGATTCGAAAGAAGCTCGGATGTTGAGAAACCAAGCATCTCATCATGTCTTATATGAGAATAAGCTATATAGGAGGTCATACTCCTTACCATTTTTTAGATGTCTTCGATCCTCTAAAGCTGATTATGCACTGAAGGAAGTCCATGAAGATGTATCTAAAAATCACCTTGGGGCTAGATCATTATCTTACAAACTACTTCGTCAAGGATACTACTGGCCAACTATATAACAGAATGCCATAGATTATGTGAAAAGATGTGATTGATGTCAGAGAAATATCAATATTCAGAGACAACTGGCTTCACAACTCACACCTTTGAGTGGTCCTTGGCCATTTGTGTAATGAAAGATGGACATACTTAGGCCCTTTTCCATAGCATCTGAATATCGAAATTTCATCTAGTAGCTGTGGATTACTTCACTAAGTGGGTTGAGAGTAAACTCCTAACAAAAATTGCTGAAGCTAAAGTACAGGACTTCATTTGAAAGTCAATAGTCTATAGATTCGATCTACCTCAGACTCTCATGA
The DNA here is from genome assembly GCA_006176705.1 of Cocos nucifera. Lineage (NCBI taxonomy): Eukaryota > Viridiplantae > Streptophyta > Magnoliopsida > Arecales > Arecaceae > Cocos > Cocos nucifera. Next base: position 902,659 of record QRFJ01000203.1, read on the forward strand.
TAGATAATGGACGTCAATTTATGAAAGAAAAATTTATTGAGTTTTGCAAAAATTTGAACATCTTCTATCATTTTATGTCAGTAGCCCATCCACAAGCAAACGGTGAAGCTGAGGTAACAAACAAGATATGGTCCGATCTATGATGAGCTTCACAGATCTTTCTGATTTTTTTTGGAGATACTGTTTGTCAACTACAATACGCTTACTGAATAGAATTCCTTCTAAAATTATTTCTACCACACCGTATGAGATATAGCATGGTAAGAAACCAAGTCTGAGTCATCTTAGAATTTGGGATTGTCCGGCTCATGTCAAAAGACAACAAGCAGACAAGTTAGACTTTAGATCCTTTAAAGCTCGATTTATAGGATATCCTAAAGAGTTATTAGAATATTATTTCTACATTCTAGAAGATCATAATGTAATTATGAGTCGACATGCCATCTTTCTTAAAAAATAGTTTATTCAAGATAGCGGCATTGGAAAGCAGATCAAGCTCAATGAAAAAGTCTCACAAGAGCAACGAGCTAAGGACTAAATGAAACCAAATCAGATTGAGCCAACTCATTCACTACCTCCTCCATCTCGTAGATCGAAAAGAATTTTCCATCCTTCTGAGAGGTACTTAGGTACTATTTCAGAAAAATTAGAGAAAATATTTCTTATAGGTAATGGGGTTCATGGTGATGATCTCAAAATATATAACGAGGTGATATCGAATATTGACTTTGAGAAATGGTTAGAGGCAATGAAGTCAGAAATTAGCTCGATGCACTCAAACCAAGTCTGAACCTTGGTAGATCCATCAGAAGATATAGTACCTATTAGGTGTACATGGATCTACAAGAGAAAGATTGGTGCAGATGAAAATATGGAGATATTCAAAGCTAGATTAGTGGCAAAAGGTTATACTCAACATGAAGGCATGGACTATCAGGATACCTTTTCATCAGTAGTTATGCTAAAATTCATTCGTACATTGCTTGCTATTGCAATCTATTTCGATTATGAAATATGGCAAATGGACATGAAAATGACATTCTTAAATGGATATCTTGAGGAAGATATCTATATGGAATAGTCGCTAGGTTTCACATCCAGTGATGATGATCATAAGGTATGCAAGCTGTAAAGATCCATATATAGACTTAAGCAAGGATCTCGGAGCTGGAACACTCACTTTAATGATGTGATCAAATTATTTGATTTCATCAAGAATAAGGAGGAGCCATGTGTCTTCAAAAAGATCAGTGGGAGTGCTGTTGTCTTCCTCGTATTGTACGTGGATGACATCCTCCTTATTGGAAAATGATATTCCCATATTGACCATAGTTAAAATGTGGTTATCTAAAGAATTCTCCATGAAAGATCTAGGAGAAGCATCCTTTATTCTAAAGGAATTAAGGTCTATAGAGATAGACCGAATAGGATGCTAGGACTTTCACAGAAGATGTACATAGAGGAAGTGCTAAAGAGGTTTAGCATGAAAAACTCTAAGAGGGGTTTGGTATCCTTCAGACATGGCATTCATCTTTCCAAGAAGATATGCCCTAGCACACCTAAGAAAATAGAACGCATGAGCAAGATCCCTTATGCTTCCGCAATAGGGAGCCTCATGTATGCCATATTATGTACACGATCTGATATAGCCCATGCTGTAAGTGTCACAAGTAGATATCAGTCAAATTCAGATGAAGAATACTGGACTTCTATAAAATGTATCCTTAAGTACTTGAGAAAAACTAAGGATATATTTTTGGTCTTTGGTAATGGAGAACTCTAAGTCCAGGGATATATAGACTCAGATTTTATGTCCGATGTAGATGATCGAAAGTCGACATCTGAAAGTCTATTTGTGTGCGATAGTGGAGCTGTCAGTTGAAAGAGTTTTAAGTAGACAATGATAGCAGATTTCACCATAGAAGCAGAATACATCACTACGTCAGAAGCTGCAAAGGAGGCATTCTGGTACAAGAAGTTTGCCGCAGAGATTGGAGTAATGCCATCAGATGCCATTTCTCTGTACTGCGATAATAATGATGCCATAGTCCTTGCTAAGGAGCCAAGGTCTCATCAGAAATTCAAGCACATTGAGCGACGATACCATCTCATCCATGATTACCTCGAAAAGAATTACATTGAGGTCAAGAGAGTCGACTCCGTAGACAATGCGATAGACCCACTTACAAAGCCATTGGATCAGCAAAAGATCAAAGCCCATCTTGAAAAGATGGGACTTAGATTTATAGCCAATTGGTTTTAGGTCAAGTAGGAGTTTGTTAAATATGTGTGCCCTAGAAGCCAAAATTGGCTGACACTTGTAATACACTTATAGGGGTAAAATTATAATTTTGACTATAAATAATAAAATAGATTATTTTCTATTATAAATGTATATTTAGTGTCTATGATACATCCCTTGAGTTAATAATAATGATAATTCTTATTTTCAAGAGTTGAAAATTTAAGACATGAATAATTTTTTCATTATTAACTCATAAAATGCTCCGTAACCATAGGATCATCATGAGGATGGTGATTGATCTGGAAAGGTTGGTGTACAATCGCTTCTTTTATAGTAGATGAGTCTTGAGTCTACGGTGTAGAGACACCGAAGTGAGAGTACAGGATACTCGTTAGAGAACGAGGGCACTGAGCGTGACCACCTCGAGTAGTCATTAGGAAGTCTACCTTCTCGTCAATGACTGACTCGAATGCTGCAGTAGATGTGTCTGGTTCTTTGATCTGAGGTGCATCGACAGTTCACCTTGAGGGTATTATAGTTTGACTACACCATTGACTCGGTCTCCTAGCTATTCGAAATTCTGAGGTGTATGTTGGCTATAGCATGTTCATTGTAGGAATTGGATTGCATCAAGAATGGAATCTATCTACCTCGATGGTATGAGGAGCAGCCCTATGATGATCATGAGAATCAAGTCCAAGAAGCCCATGGCCATGGCAGAGTGAAATAATAGAAAGAGTTTCTATTTAAGGTTTTCACATCGGACTTGAATCGAATGATTACATCATATGACAGAAACTAGGGTTTGACGAGTTCACCTTAACCCTAATCTGATCGGGGCTCAAGATAGAAGAACTTAATCACACAGGTAGCTGCACCAAGAGGTTTCGCATTTTTCAATTTTGATGGGATTGCCACCATATACTGCTAGGTGTCACTGGTGGATTTTGGGAGCAATTAGAATGATTTAGATGATCGATCATTCTAGCTGTGTCTGAATCAGAAGAGTTCTGATCCATCGAAAGGAGTTTCGATGATGTCGATGATAGAGATCATGACATATCCCATTACCATACAGAACTGAACCTAACTGGGATCACACAAACAAGAGTTTGAATCTGGATGATCATCAATTGGAACTGATCCAAGTTCAATTGATCTGAATGAGATTCAATTAGGTTCAAAGAAAATCATGCTAGCACTCGATTGAAGCCTAACGTTCTTCTTTTACTATCATTAAATAGTTGTCCTCGACTGAGCCAAAGGAGTTTGTGCTCACTCAGAGGCCTTCACTTTAGTCTGACTGGAGCTTGTCCAGATCAGAAAAGGGTTGTCTTAATTTATGTAAGACATTACCTGCCAATTTTTGAGACAACACCTACCATTTTTCCATCACATGCTAATTTTTATCCTTTGACTTTGGTCAAACATTGACCTTTGATACTTTAGACATATGTCCATGTGTCATGCACCTTATTGGAGAGCTGGATGGGGGCCTTGTCCCCTTACCTAGAATTTGAAAAGGAGGAGGGTGCATGCCACCCTTAGGAAGGCGTGCATCCAATGAATGGAGGGATGCCCAGGAGTCTCATACAGATAGGGAACTCCAGGTCTCCTTTCTTGGATTTCTACTTAGAGTAGCTCCATAACTGAACCAGACTTTGACTGATCTTAGGCACCATCTAAGAAGGAATTAGTGGGGCTCTCATCTGATTGGATCAAGTGATGTCATCCCACCAATCAGATTTAGATCTGATTGTCATGAAAGCAGTTGTGATTGGTTGGGAATGAATGAGGCAGTTGGCATGGCACAGACAGGGTCTATAAATAAGACCCTGTCTGGGCCCAACTCAAATTAAAAGGGAATTCTCTCTTAGCCATGCCCCAAGGCTATCCCTCTCCCTCTTCCTCCATGCCATAACCTAATCCTTCTCCCTCTCCTCTCCATGTCCAAGGCAAGTGTTTTGGCTCCTTGGTTGGTGCAATCCGAGGCAGAGAAAGAGCTGACGAGAAAGCTAGAAGGCTGCGCTGCTGCAAGAGGACAACTGCTGATCTTCAAAAGGAAGTTTTGAAGATCCTCCAAGATCAGATCCAAGATCTAATTTTTGAAGAGACTTGATAAAGAAGAAGAGGATCTCCAGATCTAGTTCTGAGTGGATACCGGTAGAAGCCAGGCACTTGCATGGCTAGATGCAGAACTTTCTGCTGCTTCAGTAGGATCATCAATGGGATAATAGGATTATCCAACTTCAAGATATAAATTAAATTTAGATTTAATTTATCTAAATTTATTTTAATTTATTAAAATATCTATAAAATTAGATCTGAAATATCTTAGATCTAATCTAAATACATAAAAAAAAATTTGAAATATCTCTCTTGATACGATCAAATCTGAACGAACCTGATCTGAAAAATCTGGATTTCTCCTTCAACTGGTATCAAAGTCAAGTTCTCTATAAATAGTTTAGATCTATTTTTTTTATTTTGATCTAATAATCAGATGATTTCAAATGTCACATAAGATGTGATTAGATCTAAAATTAGAAAAATTAAAATTAAATAATATAGATCTAAGTTTTATAAGATGCATGACTAGTTGTAAAATAGAATAGTTCTATACATAGTCTTGCATAATCATGATTTATTTTGATTAAATTATAATTTTAGATCTATTTATTTTCTATTTTTTAATGATTATAAATATTATAATAAGATCTAAAAAATAAAAAATAAAATTATTTAATTTTTAAATCATATGAGATATGATGAATGTATGTTTAGACTAGTTGTAGAATAGTTCTACATAATTATCTAGATTAAAATTTATTTTGATATGATCAATTTAAATCTAATTTTTTAGATTATTATGAGATAATTTAGATCTAAAAAATATGCATGATTCGATACATGAGATGTATGCAAAATATGCCATGATTAGATCTAATTTGTATATGAGATATATGATATAGATCTAAAACTATTTTGTAGTATTGCATATTTCTGATTAAGGCATTCCTCTTGGCCGTCCGATCATAAGAATGAAGAAGGGTTTAAAGGCCCTCTCCTCCCATCCGATGGGGTATTCTTATGACGTGTAGGGGTGCTGCGCGTTCGTCCTTAATCAAAAATCCAAAACTTACTTTCTGCAAAATCCTAGATCCTAAAATCCTAGGATTT